>PVJX010029741.1:0-22629 GCA_004027295.1 Dolichotis patagonum | reverse complement strand
CAGAGGCAGAGGGAGCCTTGGCTGGCATTCGGGCAGAAAAGGGAACTAGGTGAGGTGGCCTATGCCTGTAATTCCAGCTACTCTAGAGGCTGAGGCAGGAGGATTGCAGATTCAAGGTCACTCAAAATTTAGCAAAGCTCCATCTCAAAACCAACCAACCAACCAACCAACCAACCAACTTTTCTTTTTTTGATAGGATCTCACTACCTAGTTTAGGCTGGTTTTGATTCACTAGGTAGCCCAGACTGGCCTCAAACTTACAGCCATCATCCTGCCTCAGCCTCCTGAGTCCTGGGACTGACTATAGGCACGTGCCACCACGCCCAGTCTCAAAATTTGAAAAGCAATAAAAAGGTGGAGGTGTTGCTCAACACTCCCTATGTTTTGTGGAACTGTTACCGGGTCCACAAAAAAAAAAAGAAAGAAGGAAAAAAAAGAAAATAAGAAAGGAAGGAAGGAGGAAGAGGGGGCAGGGCATTCTCAGTAGATGTAGAACTGCATGGGCAAAGACACAAGACTGTGTCCTTGAGGAGTCACAGGCTGTCTTTAGTTTGCAATTTGTCCCACCTCCTCCCACAAAGAAGAAACAGTGTATCTCTTGGAGTTGCACTTGATACAACACATACGGTATTAAGGAAAGAAAGATGGAATCTCTTTCGTTTCTCCTCCTTGACAGCCTCTACCTAGGTCCTAAATTGGGGAGATAGCTCACAGACAGAAAAAACCAGACTAGCGGCCAGTTTTCTCATGTTGAGTCAACCCATGCCCGCATTTAAGAGATGTGGGAAGGGGGTGATGAGGTACTGCACCAACAACTGTCAACTGTATTTTAAAGGTTAGGGGAGGGCCCAGCCTTGGAATTCCTCAGCAGAAGGCAGAGCTAGGAGAGACTTAGGGTCCCTTTCCACTGCTAGGCTCTCCCTCGCCATTCTGGGCTGAGCCACCAGGCCCTGGGGCTCTGGCCTGCCTGAGCCTGTCCTTCATTTCTCCTGATTGAATCAGGACTAGCTGCCCCAAGCCCTGTAGCTGTGGGAGTCCAGTTGAGCTCGTAGGAGGAGAAGCCCTTCCCCAAAGCCACAAGGCTCAGAAGGGCAAATTCAATTGTGTGCACAGGAGAAGCCATTAACCTGTCTGTGGACTGCTGTGCCCCTGACCTGCTCTCCTCTGCAGGCCAGTCCTGTCCAGGTTACCTCTGTGAGATCCCAGCCCTGCTGCTTCCCACCCTCACCTCTGCTTTGCCCTGCCAGGGGCCATGGCTTCTGTGACCCCCACCTAAGGAGCACAGTGGATTGTGAGCTAAGAAGATAAACAAATCCATGGGAAATTGGCCACCTTCTCACAGGCAAGCCTGGTTCTTGCCTTCCCATCCCATAAACTTCAGGTATAATCTATGCAGAAAACTATAGATACAGGAAAAGCCACGTGAGCAGAGGATTCTGGATACCCAGCATGTTCTAGGCTGTGCTATCCAGGGCAGTTGAGATGAGGCTACCTCAAAGATTTTCTATTTAAAAAAATGCAAACTGTCTCATATGAATAACTTTTATACTGATTACATGGTAAGATGATAATATTTTGAATATATCAGATTAAATTAAAATATTTTAAAATTAATTTCACCTGTTGCTTTTCACCTTTCTAATGTGGCTACTAGAAAGCTCAAAGCACATGTAATGTTCACTTTGCTGTGACACACAGCTTGTGCTGGGTAAAGGACAAAGGCTTCCAGTGACTGGGCTCCTCGGTTCCATGGGCTTAGTGTCCCTTAGGGTGGGTAGTGGGAAAGAGCCAGTGTGGGGTCTCTAAAAGGCGGTGCTCCTGGAGGAAACCAGCCCTGCAGCAGCCCTCTCAAAGAGCTCCCCTGCAGGCGCACTGGAAGGTCCCTGCTCCTCCTGCACAGGAGACTGAGAACAGTACTGTGAGAGGTGGCCCAACCCAACTGGGTGGTCATCTGAGCAGCTCATGCCCTTACTGGGCAGCAGAGGTAAGGCAGGGTGTGTCTCTCTTGAGTTTGAAGGCCCAGGGGCAGTTTGAAGGAGAGAACAGATAGAACCAAGCAAGTCCTGGGGAAGCTGGAGCGACCGTTTTCCAGCCAGGAATGCCACAAAGCTGAGGAAAGGGGAAAGAGGAGAAAAAGACACAAAGGAAGAGGGGCTGGGGGAATAGTTATAGTAGTGTGCTTGGCTCCCCAGACAGAAGAAAAGTGAGAGTGGGGAGAGGGAGCAGAGACAGAGGGTGCCTATGGCGGGGTAGGGTGTGCATTCTGCTGCTAGACCTGCGGGGTCCTACTGGGAGAAGCTGAAGGTGCCCACTGGAAGTTCCTGCCTAGGGGGAGCCTGGGGAAGCAGGGGGCTGCCTTGTAACGGGTCCTCATCACTGTGGAGCCGCGGGTAGTGCCATGTGGGGGCAAGTGGCATGGCCTGATGGAGAAGGAGGGTAATCTTGGGACTGCTGAGGAGGCCAGCCTGGGGTCACAGCTGACCTGCCTGCTGTCTCTTCCCTGATACCCCCACCTCAGCCTCTGAGAGGCATTTAACGTGGGAGAGGACGAGGTCCGGAGTGGGTCTGGGTGACTCTCAAGGCTACTAAGGGAAGTAGCTCAGGGTGGAGGGGCCTCCTGGTCTGCTGTCCTGGTGAAGACCCTGGCACTCAATGCCCTGACCCACCTCCATCCAGCACCCCTGTCTCCCCAGAAAGTTCGGCTCATCTGTCCCAGAAGTCCCTGCTGTCACCTAGACTCAGTTCAGCAAACGGGACACCTACCTACGTGGAGGACCAGGGCTTCTGCCCACCCTCAGCCTAGAAAAGGATGACTTGTTCTCTTTCCCTGCTTCAAAGCCAAGGACAGCTTTCAAGCTCTCCACTACGGCTCCCGCCTACCGCTCAAGATCGGGGCCAGCTCGGTTACGCAGCCAAGCTGAGGAACAGAGCACAGGTAGCTGTGGAGCTAATGAATGATCCAAGCTTCAGCTCAGGTCAGCAGCCCCCTCCAACCTCCTCGGTCCTCTCTGATGGCTTCATTATTCCAGCATTCCCAGGAGATGGAGGGAATTTTCCCCACCATCACCTAATTACATTCCAACACGACGTGATATGGTGACATGTGTCCAAGCCACACATTATTCTCAGTAAGACTGAGAAGAGAACGTTCCCACAGAGGGTGTGAATGGGATGTTTCAATCTTGAATCGTGCATTGAGCTGTTACCTGGGAGGCCCTAGGAGGAGACCCCCTCTCCTGTCAAGAGTGAGCCCCACCTGCTTAACAATGGAAGTAGGCATAAGGCCGTGGCAGGCAGACAGGAGATGCTTCAAAGGGAAGACAGGTGGGGGTCTGTGGAGAGAGTGTTTCTCGAGGGCCTGTCACAGGGGAGTGGGGAGAGGGTTCTGATGGGAATCTAAAGAGCACTGCAGTTTCTCAACACTGGGGCTCCAGCACTGGACTGCTTCCCAGTGCTAAGAGCAACTTCTCAGCATGTTCCTAACTGGAGAGAGTTCCTGGGAGGGCTCATGGAAAGCTGTGTCTTTGAGAGCCCTACGTGCGTGCGTAGCCCAGAGCCTTAGGGACTGCCTCCACCTGTGACAGAGTCAGGGGACCCTGGTGCTGGGGGCAGGGAGCTCCTAGAAGACAGAGCATGTCCTCTGCCTCATCTTCTCCCTCGGTCCCCTGTTTTGTCACCCAGTGATGGGAACTGGAGCCATTACAGTTCAACACTGTAGCTGATCACAGCCGCCAACCCACTGTAATTCCATGTGGCCTTCCGGGCTTCCTCTCAACCCCCCTCAGTGACACTTCCAACCCCACCTCCATCCCTGCCTCACTCGAACACCCTCACTGTAGCCCCTTCACAGATCCCTCTTAGAGCCACAAGCTTTCTGCCTTTCCCTTTCCTCTCACCTCTTCTGTCCTCAAGGTTTCAAAGGCTTACAGGGAGAGCCACGCAGCAAGCTGGAAAGGGCAAGGAGGACAGGTAAGATGGCACAGGTGGCCAAGGCTGAATTATCAAGTCGTCAGATTTTGTCAGAGGCAGGGATTCCACACTTTTTGCATGCAGTTGGTTGGTATCAAATTCAACAAATAACAAAAACTGTATGGGCCAACACAACTCCACCTGCAGCCTGGATTCCGCCTGGGGCTGTGGTTGCTGGCAGCTGCCTTCCCTGTCTGGGGCGCCCCTGGTTCAGCAGCTTCAGTTCCCCGCCCCTGCTATCCAGTGCCCTCACTGCCTCTAGACTCACTTGGGTCTTCCACTGAACAACAAACCCAGCCTAACTGAAATCTCCCTGCAGCTATTGCGTCTCTCCTCCCCTTCATCGGCTAACTTCTTCAAAGAGTGGCCTCGGAGCAGCAGACCCACTTGCTCGCCTCCCTCCTTCTCTTCAAACCTTACACCTTCTCACACAAGAACTCCCTGGCAATGCCAAATCCATACTTTCCAGTTTTTGCCCTCAGCTGCTCCTGAGGGCACAGCCCCCTTGAAATCTCCTTTCCCGATTTCCTCGATTCCCATCTCTCTTCTGGGTCTACTCCAACTTTCCTATCATGAACACCTCTTCCTCTCCTCATTCTACCCACGGCCCATAGGGAGTCACCGCGCCCTGTGCAGACACTGATGATTCCAAGTTCTTCGCTCTAACTCCAACTGCATGTCTGCATCGGGTTTCCTGCACACATTCTGTAGGGTCTTCCATCCTCTCCAAAGCTCCTCCCTCTTCTTAGATCACCTGCTCAGGAACTGGAGCCACCTCAGGTTGCCTGAGACTCTGCATTCTTCTTGTCCCTGGAGTCCAGTTCACCAAGTCCTGTAGCTTGCGTTTTGGGAACTTTTTCTAGACTGTACAGCTGCCCAATCACTATTTTGTTGTCTGCACCCTTCCTCCACTCCACCTTCTCCATCTGGAGTTCTCTGAAACTCGGCTCTAGTGATATCACTGTCAATATCTGTGACCCTTCTTTTGGTGGTATCTGTTTGTCCAGTGCCCTGGGCCTGAGCCAACCTTCACCTGCAGTCACAAGCTCCCCCGTATTAGCCTGAGTATGCCACGCCTTCCCCCATCTCCAGGCCTGGGTTCATGATGTCCCCTCTACCCATGATGCCCCTCATCTAATTACCTTCTGGCTAATTCCTACCTATTTTTCTAACATGGCACACACCAACGGGAGTTGTTCCTTTGAACTCACTCAGAACGGTTTGCTCACTCAACATGGCCTCAGAATTGTCAGTTTGCTTGCTAAACAGACAAATGAAGAGTGTCAGACCACATATAAAAATAGAACTCTGACCCACAATCTGCAGCAGCCAAAGGAGCAGCCCATCGTCCATAGTAACCAGCCCGAGAAGCCAGCTTGCCCTCTATCAGTCAGACGCGAAGGAAGTCAGGCTACCATCTCTAGACAACAATCCCCAAAACAGAAAGCCCTACAACTATCTGTTCAAAACAGCCAGGACTTGATCAGCTTCTCGAAATGTGGTCCCTGTTTACTATTTAGGACCAAACAGAAAGCCAAATATGTGCCCCTAATCAGCCGCACTGAGGGTCCTGCTCGATTTATCCCGCCTCCAGCTTCCTCTCGACACCAACCACGGCTTCCTTGAGACCGTTCCTCTTTTCCACGGTGGACCTTTCTGTCCTCTGTCTGCCTTTGTCTCTCATAATATGCACGTGAGGGAGGCTGACTCCCTCCACAGCTGTACGAACAGCATTTACCCCTTCTCATCTGGCTGATCGTCATTTATTTCCACGCACATAACAAACCACTCTAAAGGCACAGGTGCGTGGGGTTTGGATATGTTTTTGTCCCTGCCAAACGCATGTTGAGACCTGGTCCCTGATGTGGTAGTGTTGGGAGCTGGGTCCTCATGAGAAGAATGTAGGCCATGAAGGAGCCTTAGGAGAGGACCATTGCCTTCCTTGTGTGGGTGAGTTCTTGCCCAGCAGGAAGGGATGAGTAACACAAAAGCAGGTTCTTATAAAGTGAGGCTGCCCCTGGTGTACTCTTGCGGATATATATATATATGTACTGGGGATCGAACTCACAACCTTGTGCTTGCCAGGCAGGCGCTTATGCCGCTGAGCTAAATCCCCCAGTCCCCCTGGTGTACTCTTTCACATGTATCTGCTTGCCCTTCTAATCTCTGCCAAGGATTGAAACAGCTAGAGACCCCCACCAGAAACCAAGAAGATACCAGCACTAACGCTCTTGGACTTCCCAGCCTCCAGACCATGGATCAAAAGAAACCTGCTTGCTGGGTGTGGTGGCTTGCACTTGTAATCCCAGCCCCTAGGAGGCTGAGGCAGGAGGACTGCCTCAAATTCAAGGCCAGTGTGGCTATATACTGGGTTCAAACCCAGCCTGAATTACATAGCAAGACCCTGTCTTAAAACCCTGTAAAAAATACAACAAAACACTGCTTTCTTTATAAGTTAATCAGGCTCAGGGATTGTTACAACACTAGAAAATGAACAAATACTGGGCTTAAAGTTGTGTTATATCCTTGTGGTTGTAAGTCAAATAAGCTCATTGGGATGATTCTCTTCTTACCAGGGCTGTCTCATGTGGGTGCAGTGAGATGGTGGCTACGAAGCTGGGACGTGTGGGCCTTTCTCCCTCTCTTGTGGTGTCAGAGTTCTGCCTCTCCATGTGGTGTCTACCCAAGATCTCTTTAGCAAGACAACTGCCTTTTGTGTGTAGGGGGGCAGTAATAAGGATAGAACCCCAGTCCTTGTACATGATCGGTACCTGCTCTAACACCAAGGTACATTCCCATACCACCCTGACTTGTGAGACAACAACTCACCATGCATTCCAGACTGGCATTGAACTCACTCTGTAGCTCGGGCTGGCCTCAAACTCATAGCGATTCTCCTGGTTCAGCCTCTCAAATGCTGACATTTTCAGGCATGTGCCCCATGCCTGGTAGTCGCTGGCTTTTTTACAGGGGCTCAGTGCTCCCTAAACTATGCACGTGAGGCTGGCAGCCTTCTGAAGGCTTAGGGTCAGAACTGCAGCACATCACTCCCACTGCACCTTACCCGTTACATCAAGACCCGGCCCAGATTCCATGTGGGCAGGAAATCTCACAAGAACATGAGGAACGAGAGGCTGGGCAGCGTTTCAGGAAAGTGGCCAGCGCCCATCTTCCTTTCCCAGTGACGCTGCGCGCTTGACTCTGTGCCCTCAGTATGCAGCAGGGCCTGACCACGTCAGTGCTCAGCAATGCTGGATAACTAGCGAATGGATGGAAGGCTGTGGGAGCCAACAGATGGACAGAAGGGCTCCATGCCGTCTTCCCTGCCGTGGGCCCTGCCGCCGCACTTAGTTCACATAAACACTGCTCTCTGCAGTTTAACACGCCTCTATTTTTAAACCTCTCAAGCAGTGAGTGGTGCTTAACATTTTTTGAATCAGGGACCCCTTAAGGAATCTCAGCAGATTAATGACAGCTGTCCTTCGCTGAGCTCTTACTCAGTGACAGTGCCTGGGAAGTGCACCGCTCGTGTTACAGACCTGTTACCCCCTACACACTGCAAGGTCAGCATTACTGCTTAGAGCCATTTTACAGATGAGGTTAGGGAACTAGAAAGTGACAACCCCGGACACTCCCCACTGCTGCTTCACACAATTTCAGGAGGCTTGAGGATATTCTGAGGTGCAGGTTAAGAATTCCTTCTCGGGGCTGGGGATTTAGCTCAATGGCATAAGCGCCTGCCTTGCAAGTGCGTGGTCATGAGTTCGATCCCCTGAACCAAAAAGAATTCCTTCTCACTGGGGATATAGCTCAGCAGCACAGTGCCCCCCTACCTTTCAAGCACAAGGTCGTAAGTTTGATTCCTGGTACAAAAAAATAATAATAAAGCAAAACCAAAAAACAGAATTCCTTCTCTAGACATTTCCAAAAGTCTTCCTTAGCAATCTTCAAGGCCCACCTCACAATCCCCTCAGGATTTCTGGAGGCTCTCAGAACACACAACACCTCCCTTCAGCCTGGCTATCTTGACCTTTCTCACTTCATGGCTCCTTGCCCCCAAATGCCCCCTCTTCTCTTTCTCTCCCAGAAAAGATCAAGGCTTCCTAGATAAAGGCTTCCTTCTCCCTGGGGCTTTCCCCAACCCTCATCTGCCTCAGACTCATGACTGTTTGCCCCTCTCCTGCATGGGGCTCACCATCTGAGGAAATTCGAACTTCCCAACTTCAGCTGGGGTCCCTTGGGAGCAGAGACCCACCGCCCACCTCTCTCACCCACCTGACATCAGCCGTCCCAGTGCATACTTCCTCCCTCGGTTTGGCTTCAATGCTCTCCTTCTGATTCCTAAATCCTTAAACTCAGTAACTGAATGGGACTCCAGAGTGGCCCGGCCCCAGAGGGGTTGAGTGGACCAGACACCTTTTCTTATTTCAGAAACGCAGCAGCTGAAGTGCTGTTTCCCAGATCTCGCCGCACCTGCCGCTCCAGCAGGATATCCTGTGTCATGTCTCTTTCTTGTTCATTCCCACAGGACACCATGTTACATGAAATCTGTGGCTTCTTTGTTTCTCAATAAAAATACTGAAAAGAATGTACCCACGTCAATAAAATGGACAGCTTTGGGGGGGACATCATAGGATGCAAGCAATACCAGCCTTTTGAGTACCACAGGATTCAGTTTCTCTCCTCCCTCCAGACCACCAGAAAAGAGAAATCTAGGTGGAAGATGGTCATGCGTCCAAGGGCAGAGTGGCTGGCCAGCCCTGCTTCCACCACTTCTGCCTCTGAGGCCTGGCCCTAGCCCGTCTTGGCCAGCCTGAGGGTCAAGGTTGAGTTAAGCATTTTTCATATAATATTACATTCAGTTCTCATCACAACCACTCAAACAAACTCTTTAACAATAAAACTCCATTTTACAGATGAGCAAGGGCTCCAAAGTTCCAAGTAAATGAGTTGTCCAGGACACTACAATGTCAGCATGCTATCATTTGCTAATCTGAGATAAATTTAATAAAGGGATGATTAACAAAGATGGCGGCATGTGCCCAGGGGTAGAGCATTTGCTGAGCATGTGGGAAGCTCTGAGTTCCACCCCAGAACCAGCACAGAGTAACAGGTGAGAAGAAACGACTGATATTACCACCACTAGGCCCGTGGGGGCAAGGAAAGGAACCAGCAATCAGAACCCAGAACACGGCACTGTGGAGCAGGCCCCTGACAGGAGGCACCACTGGCCAGGACTGCAGCCAGCACTCGCTTTCCTCTCTACCACCCATCACCTGCTAGGCCCTCCCAGTAACAGAACCCAATGCCACAGGGAGGAACTCGCTGGTGTCATTGGCACAGGTCAGCTGCTCAGACCCAGTGCCTGGCGGAGGGAACAAATGGAATTTCCTAGCACCTTTGGCAACTGAAGAGTGACAGAGCCTACACTCAAACCCAGTTCACCTGCCTCCAAGCGCCTCCCTACTTCAGGGTGACGGTGGGGAGGCCCAGAGAGGCCCAGAGGGGGTTGTATATAAGCTTGGGGTCCCATGTTGATCTGAGCGTCGGTACTCTCCAACCCCAGACACTAGTCTAACTCCTACCCTACTTACTACAGAGTTCTGATTCCCACATGGACTTCTCTGAGAAGACAAGGTGTGGGAGGTTGAGGAAGTCCCCAGTAGCAGGGAGCTGTAGTTCTACAATTAACCTGAAAGCCTCTTATTAGCATCTTGGCCTAAAAGGCCCTGAACTCCCACACAGAAATCAGTCTTCCACCCCAACTAGTGTCCGGCTCAGAGAGGAGCGAGGGTTTCGGCAAAAGACGTGGGCTGTGACTCTGCGGGTCAGAGCACCGCCAGAGAGCAAGGGAAGGGATTAGGCTGTGCCCCTGTGACAGGAGGCTCAAAGAGAGCTCACCCCACATCATCTCAGCAAACCCTGTGAGCCATTTGCAGATTTATTAAATAAAGAGCCAATTCTGACACAGTTTCTTTTAAGCAGCTCTACCTTGCAGGTGTGCGAAATTTATTTGAGATAAAGAAAACCATTACAGAGGGAGCACAATCTTCAAAGCCCACCTCTGAGACCAGAAAGAAATAAAAACAGTAGCCCGTACAAATGTGCAATTAAGTTTCCAAATACTTGGGAGCCATGAGAAACACCATCCCCACAGAGAACAGGTCTTTAAGGCAATTTTCTTGAACTCTATTCAGCACTCACTCAAAATGCCTTTTAAAAATAACATATGATTTTCCTCCCTCTCCAAATGTGCCCTTGTTCTTTCTTTTCCAGGTAAGAATGAGCCAGCTCTGGAGTGAGAAATGCAATTGCTCATTTTCTAGGGAATGATGGACTCCGTTTCCAGAAGGGCAGATAATAAAGCCAAACAAACATCCCTGTCCAGCGGTGCAGGCATCTTGCTGAGGTATGGGGAGGCCCAGGGGTCTTTGCACATGGGGAGAAGGTCATGGTTCGAGGCCAGGCTGAGCTCTAAGGAGGTACTGACCACAACTGAGCTGGGGCCAGCAAATGCCCACTCTCCCCATGTGGAGATTTTTTCCCTGCGAGAAAGAGAAGGCTCAGTTCTTCTGTAATATTTACTAAGAACGAAAGGTTCTCCTCTCTGCATGAGGCTGAACGAGCTACAAAGAGGTGTTAGAATGTTAGTGCTGCAGAGAAAGACAGGACCCACATCATGGCCCTGCCACACAGCAGCAGTGTGACTTTGGGCAGGTGGCTTAGGCTGACTGGACCTCAGTTCCCTGAGTAATCAAATGAGATATTTTCTAGGGCTGTTAGGAGACTGTTCAGTGTATTAGTGGGTTATATTCCCTGAGATCAGTTACAAGTCATTGCAGTCAGTGGTCAAGTCATTGCCCCTGTCCTGGAGAGGTCACACCCCCACCCCTCAGGTCAGAAAGCCAGGGGTGACACTTTGAAGGGAAACAGCACAGGTCATGGTTAAAAGCTCTGGTTTTGGATGGGATTTAGCTTTGGATCTTAACTTGTCATGTAGTATCTGTGTGCCTTTGGCCAAAACCCTTCACTTCTTTGACCATAAATTTCCCCACCTGTGAAATGGGAACATTAATAATATGAGATCCAATGAGATAATCCATATAAAATGCTTAGCTAGTAGCTGGCACAGAGTAAGTGCTTAATAAGCAGTTGTTTTGTTATTATCATATCCTTTTTATATCAGCCTCCTTGTGCTAAAATTTAATAACATTTTGTTTCTTTGTATTTATTTTTGCAGTTACTTTCTATTTATGGCAAATGATACTGAATCTCCATTTAGAGAAGTGTTATCGAGTTTTCTTCTTACATACATTTATTTAAGCTAAAGTGGGTCAATCTACAGAAGAAAAAGGAAATGAAAAAATAGTGCAGGTGGTACACAGATGGGTGAGACACTGCAAAGGTGTGAGGCAGAGACTAAAATTTGGGGAAAACCCAGATATCCTGTGTGAAAAGTCAGACGTCAGGCCCAGGACTGCCATTCTCCCTGGGTCACTCCCAACATTGTGGGAGACCCTGGTGACCTTGGAGCCTGTCCTTCTCTACCTTTGGGGTCCTTCCTGGATCCACCATCTTGTCTCAGGAGGGCTCCAGCCCCTCTGAGGATGTTCCCAAAATGAGGGAGCTGTAAAGAGCTGGCCAAGCCCCTTGCCTGCCTGGGTTCTAGTGGTGACTGAGGCACCCCAGTGTGGAAGGTGGGTCTGGCCCAAGGTCGCTGGCCTAGGGACTGAGGTCTGGGACTAGGGGTGGCGTCTCTAAGAACAGAAACAAAATCCTTGTACAACTTCTACGGAAGAGATTAGGAACGGCCAGGAAATAAAAACACCATCCTGGCTCTCACCGAGGTGTTACAACTCAGTCCCAGTTGCCTGGCAACCGTGCAGGTGCGCCATAGGATGAGCCGCACTCGCAGGGAGCCAACCAGCGCCTGCGGGGTCCACCCAGGTGGGAGCTGGCAAGCCCGCGCCGCCGCACCCCGCATCGGCATCTACACACTCACCCCGCGACCCTCCTGCCGCTTCTCCTCCTCCCCGCTCCCAGAGGGAGGCACCCGCATTACCTCTAGGGACCTCTAGGGACCGACCGCCAGGCCCTGTTGGGCTGCATTTAATCCCACCGTGCTCCTGCCTTCTCCGCCACCTCTAGGCGTTGGTTGACTGCTAAATTGGTAGCTGAGAGCCCCGAGCGGGTTCAAATCGGCCTCAGGGACCCCTACCCCACTCCAGCTCAAAACCTAGCCCTTCAGAACATTCCAAGAATGGGGACAGGTGGCACCTTTCTCTCTAGAATCTGGACTCTCCTTTGGCACATAAACGCATTTTCTTCTGTCCCCAGAGAAGGTGCTAATGAGGAGGAGGGGTTTGGTGGGTTCCAGCTATCCACATAAGGCTGAACCATCCAGGTGAATTCTGCACCCAGCAACAGCAGCCAGGAATAGCTGCTAAGTGCTCTGGCTTGGAATGAGACCTGCCTTTGGGTTCCAGAGGCAACTGTCTGGCTGTGTAACCTCGAGCTAGTCACTTAACCTCTCAGTTTGCTCACTCGTAAAATGGGGGAAAGCAAGACCAGTTTGTAGGCTCGCTGTGCAGATTCAGTATGGTGATGCACACAGAACGTTGAGCAGGAAACTCAGCTCTCAGTTCGTCTCCAAAAAATCGTTCCGTTGGGATGTGGCAGTTGCTGCCACTGAGCACAAGTCGCAGAATGGCCGAGGAGACTGTGAAGAGCTGGCCAAGCCCCCATCCTCATCCTACTTCCGGTAACCCAGGCGGGCAAGATTACCCTTGCTGGGGCCCTGTCACCGACGCTGAGCCCCCTGCCCTCCTGTGGTGGCTGTGCCCAGCCAGCAGGTAGAGTACCTGCACTTGCTGCCTCCTGGCACCATTGTCCTGATGAGGGAGGGTGAGGAGAGGGAGGCGGTGGCACTCAGGGTCTCTGCCTGAGCACTCCATCCTCTCCTGGCCCTGCCTTTGTCTCTCCCTTTATTCTCAGTGGAGTCCTCATCAGCCCTCGTGAGATCTCCACCTTCCCAGGACAGCCATTGTTGTCTTGAAGTTCAGCAGGGCCAGGTGCACTGTCCCCCTCCCCCACAGGAGAGAAAAGGGGGAGCAGGCCAGACAATGCCCAGGGACAGCCAATTTCTTTGGGGGTTCACCCTCCACCTGTGACATCCACTTACCAGCAGGCGAGCAGGCCAAGGAAGGCCATTCTTCCTTCATGCAAGGAAGAATGTAGAGAAGAAAATCTGACCAAGGAAAACTCCAGCAGATCTTCTGGGAGGCTCTTGGGAAGCCACACAGAACCTCAGGGGCTGAATTCCCAGGGTGCTTTGTCCCTGGATGTGCCTCAAAATTCCTGTACAGGTGGCACACACCTGTAATGTCAGCACTTGGAAGGCTGAGGCAGGAGGATCGCCATGAGCTTGAGGCCAGCCTGAACTACACAGTGAGACACTATCTAAAACAAAACAAAACAAAACAAAACAAAACAAAACAAAACAAAACAAAACAAAAATCCCTGTACTGCAAATCCACTTGGCTCAGATATATTTTCTTAAAAAGATTCATCCCAATTCCATGGACTCCCAGGCAGCCTGGACACTGATGTTTACATGAGGTTTTCAGTGCAAAGCCAGCATATTAACATGTGGCGTTGGACTCTGTTTTGGGTATCTGGGCTTTTCTCCTTGTTTCTTTGTAGTTTTCTGTACATTTCAAATTTCTCTATTACTTTTATAGAAGAAAATGTAAAACTAAACAATAACAAAAGATTCATTAGTGGACTCAACCCGCAGCCTGTTTAAATCCTTATCTAAAGGAGAGCAGGGTCTCCCAGAGGCCCAGAACTGGCCCGTTCCCTGGATGCTTCCTGCAGCCACACTGGGCAGGAAGGGAAGGGAGGCACTGATGGGATAAAGTGCTCCAGATGAGCCCCTTGTGGTCCCCTAGTTAATGGCCGTGGTCATAGTAGGCAGCAAGAGGCCAGCAGCTTCCTGGGAGCCACCTGCCCAGGCACTGGCCAGTAACTGCTGATTTACAAGGTCTAGAAATAAAACTGACTCCATTTTGGTAAATTCTCTTTGCTCAGCTCTGTCTTTCCAGAAGCTTTAGAGAAATGGGGGAGGTAGAGTTGTCCTCTCATTCCCTACAGCTGCCTCCTCTGCCAGTTGGCCAACCAGAGCCATCTCTACCCAGTGCCACAAAAGTTGCTACTTTCTGCCTGCTCCCTTATTTCCAGGATGACCTTGCCAGCTGTCACTCATGGGCATCATCCCAGGAGCTCAACCCATGAGCCCATGACCACTCTTCTCCCAGAAAGTTCTAGAACCTTCCAGAAGAGCACATTCCTCAGGATGCCAGAGAGGAAAGGGTATAAACTATAAGAGCCAGGGGGGCGCTTCCAAAATAATTACAGATGTTGACCTCAGACTGGTACTATGCCATGCACTACACATGTAAAATTCCTGTGTTTCCCCCAAACCCAGTAAGGAGGGTATTATGACAGGTTTGAAACCCAAAAGATTCAGAGGCCATCACAAGTACTCACAAGGAAACAGTGGCAGAATAAAAGTCAGACTAAGTCCTCTGTCTCAGCTTCTTGTTCATGGCAACATCTTTCTCACCATCATGTCTTCCAGCACAGTTCCTGACACACAGCTGACAAGCTACAGATACCCGATGAATGTAGACCACAGGTAGCTCACAGCTTCTACGTCCCCCACTCTCCACCGGAAAATGGAATTGCTGAAATCCTCTGCTTAGACAAACTACCATCTCTGCTCATCTCAACAGAAAATGAGAGAAGGGGAAGTGCCACAAACATCATGACCCTCTTTAGGGCACCTGGCCTCTTCCTCCGTGAAGTAGATCCAGGGATATGAAGGGAGGAAGACACAGCCACTGGCTGAGCTGGAGGAGTGAGGAAAAGTGTGGCTCGGAAGGAGGCAAAGTGACAGCTGGGGTGGCCTAGGGGTGCGTGGCAGTGGTAGACCGTGTCCTCTTTCGTTGTGAACTCCTTCAGGGCAGGGCTGTCAGTTCTAGCTTGGGCACCCAGCAGGCAGACAGCCACTGGGCAAACACCCACAGTGGGCAACAGGTCCTGGGAGGCCATTGGATGGGTGTGCTATGCCAAGACCATACATACTCTCCAGAGAATTATCTCACTTATCCACGTCCAGTAAGGTCACCAGTAAAGGGTGATTTATAATGATACTTGCAAGGCCCATCCTGCCCTCAAGGACCTATACCTAGCTCAGTATTCATGGCTTGTACTTTTTCATAAAAGAGGGTACACACAGAAAGGAAGGAAGGAAGGAAGGAAGGAAGGAAGGAAGGAAGGAAGGAAGGAAGGAAAGAAAGAAAGAAAAAGAAAGAAAGAAAGAAAGAAAGAAAGAAAGAAAGAAAGAAAGAGGAAAGAATAAAAAAAAAAAAAAAAAAAACCTTTAGGCTCTATAAAGTCTGGCTCTGGCCAGAAATGCCAAAACTTGGAAACTCCTTCTACCAATAAAGACAGAGGACCTGCCTTGGACTGGCACAGATGAGCTGGTTTTCTCAGGCTGAAGAGCAACGACTAGGGTAGAATAAGGGCTGATATGGGTTCTAAAGTCCAGGAAACTTCCAGATGACATATCACGGCCATGTTTATACCAAATGCAGGGTCCAGGAAATAAACAGTGCATTTCCCTCACACATACACCGTTCAGCCACAATATCAGAGTCCAAAATATTCTTAATTTTTTTAAGTGAGGGAGCCTTTTGAAAATCTGATGAAGGCTCCAAATCTTTCTTCCCTAAAGTGTACCAGGACACCAAGACACCACTGTTCTAGGGGGGCTATTGTTCTACTGGAGGCCCACCTGGGGGCCTTGGGGCAGTCCCAGAAGCCAAGGTCAAGGTCCTGCCCTGGAGGAAGCACCATGTGAGGCTGTGCCATGGTGACAGGAGTGGCTCCCCCGCAACTCTACAGGCCTTTCCTTTCCCCAAATCTCAACTGGGCTTTGTGTTAGATGTTTTCTAGATTTCTTCCAATATTAGAATTCTGATTATTTCTGGGACTTTCATCTTCTACAGGTCTGAGCATTGCTCCCAGACCTTTGGGAAAAACCAGGCAAAGGAGAACTCGCTTATGTCAAACATTTTCTATCCATTGCTAGTCAATTCTCCCAATGACCCTGTGGGACAAATATTCTTTGTTCCCTTATACAGATCATGAAACTGTACTGCCAGGTGGAGGAACTTTTGTAAAGATGCATGGTAAGCCATGGGACTTGGATTTGAACCTAGGTCTTCTGGGCTAAACAAGCCAGAGCCCTTACCATCAAAGGGTTCATTCCCCCTGCGTGTCTGCACCAATGTCCTTGGTCCCTTCTCTTCACACACCCACAGTCAACTCTGCCTCAAACTAGGGATCTTTCCCTCCACTGCTTGCGCCTCTTGGCCTCAAGTCACCTGCCTCACCTCTCTGTCTCCGGGACCCGCTAGCCACTTGACAGATGGGAAAGGAAGACCCCATTTCCATCTGTGTAGATGGAATCCTACTGAATCCAGCCCCTCCTGGGACCACTGCTTCATCAGGGGACAATTAATGGCTGTGGTTGATTATTGAACATTTATGCACAGAGCTGCATAAACCCAGTTTGCATTTCCAGCTTAAAAGCCCAGATTAATCGCCCTGGGCTGGTTCTGTCACACACAGGGATATATTTTCTTCTTGGAATTTACAAGTAGTTCCATCTGAGAAATAAACAACCAGAGATAAAAATTACATTGTCACAGTGCAGGTGTGATAGATGCAGGAAGCAGGCCATTGTGGTCGCTGAGGAGGAGCTCCGCAGACAGAATCCACCAAATGGGACCTGGAGGAGCCCCAGGTAAGAGGAATGAGACGCTGATGGGATCTTCACACACAGGAGATGCAGAATCTCTACCATTTACATTTCATCACTGTAAATCATAGGGTTCCCAAGCCAGCCTCTGGGAGCCAGGGTGAGAGGGTGATTGGCAGACCTCCTCAGACTGCCCTGCCTCTCAGCAGCAGCCTCAGGAACTCTGGCCTGCCAGGACAATAATGCGTCCCCAGCTGGGCGCATGCAGGAAGTCACTTGACTAGAACCTTGACAGCTCCATTGCTACTGAGACATCAACTACCTGTCTTGTCTCTTCTACTACTAGCTGATGAGAACTGGGCCTACCTGTGGAAGAAAGCCACTTTGGAGAAGGCTGCTGGAAGACCAGGTATAATAATAATAATAATCATAATCATGGCCGGGCATGGTGGCATGGCACACATGTGTAAGCTCAGCACTTGGGAGAAGGCTGAGGCAGGAGGATCTTTCCAAGTGCAAGACCACTCTGGGCTACAGAGTAAACTCAAGACCAGCCTGAACTGCATAGAAGACCCTGTTTCAAAAAGACAATAATAATAATAATAAAAATAATAATAAAAAAATAACAACTCACTGAGTACTTACTAAGTAGTAAGCACTTTGAAGGATTTAATAAGGATTATTTTGTATTAATCCTCATGACAATCCTATGAAGAAGACGCTACTGTCACCTTTAGTTTATAGATAATCAACTGAAGTTCAGAAAGTTTCAATGTCTTGCCCACAGTCCCTGGATTGGGTTGAATGGTAACTCCCAAAAAGATATGCCTACATTCAAATCTCTGGAACCTGCAAATGTGACCTTATCTAGGAAAAGGGTCTTTGCAGATATAGTCAAGGATCTTGAGATGAAGTCACCCTGAATTATCCAGATGGACCCTCAATTTAATGACAAATGTCCTTTAAAAAGATAGAAGAAGGGAAGACAAAGTCACATGAAGACAGAGACAGATTGGAGTGATGACAGAATGTGACAGCTACCAGAGACTGGAAGAGGCAAAAACAGATTGTTGCCCAGAAACTTCAGAGGGTTCACAGCCCTACCGACATCTTGATTTCAGATTTATGGCCTTTAGAACTGTGAAAGAATAAATTTCTGTAGTTTTAAGTCACTGAGTTTGTGGTAATTTACAATAGCCCTAGGAAACTACTACAACCCCGCAGCTAGCAAATGGCAGAGCCAGGATTCAGATCCAGCGACCGGACCCCAGACACAGTCTCTGCCTTCTGGGTGATACTATCAGGACAGAGGTCTCAGTTCCCATCCCGATGCCACTGTAACTTTGCTGTGTGATCCTGAGGACGTCATCGAGCCCCAGCTTTCTTACCTGCAAGATGTAGGGGTTGGACAAAGTAAGTGGTGCACCTTAGGGGCTGCCACGTCAGAGAAGAGGGGCAAATGGGGTTCTGAGTAACTCCATTTTCTGGATGAAAAAGGAACAAAAAGCTTAGAAAGCTTCCTGCAGACTACAGCTTGTGTGGAGCTTTGCCCGCTTGCAACACATTCCCCTTCTTTGGCTGCACCACCCCACTTTCCTTTGGGAGAACTGGCCCCCTGCCTCTCCGCCATGTGCTCTGATGGAGTGGCTCCATCCCCCAGCTCTGAGGGTGGGCTTGTTCCCAATCACACACACTTCCAGGCCTCTGGCTGCTTTGGGGGCAAACGTCAGCCATTGGATCCAGGCCCATGATTTTGATTCAACCTTTTAGGGGAAGAATTCTCTTCCTAGGAGGAGGAAGAGATGGCAACCTGGAGCTGCTAGTACTTCCAGAGCATGATGCCAGCTCAGGGGAAGCCAAGCCAAGATGCCAAGAGGGAAGAATCAAGTCCTGGTGATTCTGTGTGATCAAACTGTACCTGAAGTTGAATCTTTTCATTTCATAAGCCTGTGAGCTTCCTTTTTGGTTTCAACAGTTTGGGTTTCTGTCTTTTGTGACCCAACCCTCAGGTCACTAGGCATAGCCATTTCTGGGGGTCCTGAAGTCATGTAATTTCAGGGCCAGAGAATCACAGTACTGTGCTGCAATGCAGAAGTGAATGAGTCTTCAGACACATCTGCACACTGGAGCTTTTCATGATCCTCCCAACATCTCCGATCAGAGATAATTAAGACCCCAATGCTTGAACACCTCCCTCAAGAGGCAGTTCTATCATCACTACATCCTCAGTAGCCAAAAGTGTACCCAGTATGCTGCTGGTATCATTAAACATTTGCTGAATGAACAACTGCTGGGTGCTGTTGGCACCTAAATGGGGGGCCTGACCTCATTTGATGGGCTCAGGCCACCTCCTGAGGAAGAATTATTTAAATAGGGCTCTAAAGGAAGAGAACAGTTACTTTGGGGTGAGGGGATCTTTGAGGCAGCACAGTCTACACATTGGGGACCTGAGAGCGCAAGGAGACTGGCACACGTGAGCACAGAAGGCAAAGCATTCAGCCACAGGGAATGTGGTGTGAGGGGTTGGAGGGCTAGACAGAGGCAGATCACAGGAGATCTTGAAAGCCTGATTAAAAACAGGACTTATAGTCCAAGAGCTGTGAGAAGCCACTGAAAGACTTTAAGCCATCAAAGGGTTATGATCAGATCGCGTTCCCTAGCATCCCCCGACCGCAGTGAGAACACGGGAGGCAAGAGAAGAATCTAGAACGCCAATTAGGAGGCTACTGCCATGTTCCAACCAAGAGATGAGGGACTCTGGTTTCAGCTGGTGGTGCCAGAGGAAATGAGGGAAGGGGACAGATTCAAGCAATGGGTAGGAGACAGACTCCATTGGTGGATGGTGATGAGGGAGAGGATGATTCGGTGGGTGCTCAGCATACAGAGGACCGGATCCCTCACCGTCCTAGATTTGGACACTTCTATTAATGTGGTCAAAAATTATAGATGCTTTTTTTTTTTTTGGAAAGCACATCAAACTTTCTGACTCACTGTGCTTGCAGGCAAATGCTTCTTCATCATAATAACCCTTACTGGGACTAAAAATCTCTCCTGTGAGCGAGCTGGAAGAGTCCTGAAGCCCACGCCAAGAGATTGGATCACAGCCTCAAGAAAAGTGTCGCCAGGGCACAGCATACCACGGCCAGAGAACCCTGGGGGAATTCATTTCAAGAACAAAATGCTCATAGACAAGGAGCACACACTCTCTCCTTCCTCCAGGACTGTGAATTTTCAAGACATAAAACAACAACAAAAAAATAAGAGCTGAGCATGTAGCTCACTAGTAGAATGCTTGGCATGCACAAGGCCCTGGGTCTCATCCTCAGCAAAAAACTAAAAAGCGAAACAGAAACAAAAGCCTGCTAAATGGTGTTTTCCACCTATGGCAAACACCTACAACAGGCAACTTATTATATCACACTTTGTGGAGAATTCTACCTTTTATGTGTGTATCTGAAAGCTCTCGTAATAAAAACCAACTGGCTAGTAGAAAACGAAAGACACAAAAGTTTTAGAGCCTGCTCCGGGTGCTCATTTGAGTCAGACTCTTTCCGATGCTGGGCCTTTCTGCCTGTCACACTGTTCTGTTCTGTAGCTTGCTGACATCCCCTGAGCTGGGTCTCTAGGAGAGGAGACATGTTGTGTGGTCGGCCCCATTTCCACCCCCTCCTTTGCCCCAGTAAAGCTCCCGGCTTGCACCATGCAGCCACATAGGAGCCTGCATGCAGGGGGAAAGCCCTGCTCTAGATTTAAAAGGAGCCAAGCTGCAAGAGATTTGGATGTCTGACCTTGGCCAATTAGTACCTTGCTCGGTGTAACCAACCGAGTCACAGATTCAATTCGATTCAGCAAACATTTATCGAGCATCTCAGTGCCAGCCGATTGCTGCCTGTTCCAAGTGCAGTGAAGCTCAGCCTTCTCCAGATTAGAGCTGTTTGTATTTCAAGGCAAAAAGGTAGGTTTTAAGTACCTGTAAGAGGTGGTAATGGGGGCCTTGAGGCAGGGGCTGTGGGCGGGGATGGAGACAGAGGAGGGGAGGAGTTGCTTGTGAGTCCAAGTGTAGGACCCAGATGGAGACAGGGAAGGAAAAAGCAGACTAAGAAGCCAGATAAAGACTGAGGGTTTAGGCTGGGGGTATATAGCTCAATGGCATAAGAACCTGCCTGGGGAGTGCAAGGTCCTGAGTTTGATTCCAGGGCCAAAAAAGAAAAAAAAAAAAAGACTGGTGATTTCTTTTTAACCCTCACCACTTTTTTTTAATCAAAAATATAATGCATGCACATAGACGAAAAAAAATTTTTTCAAAGAACACAAAGGGATACCCAATGAAAAGTAAGTTCCCTTGCCTCTCTCAGACCTCCAGTCCCCAGTGTCTTTCTTCAGAGGCATCCCACTGTTAAAGAGTTTCTTTAGTGTCTTTCCAGAAAATTTCTGTCACGTACAAGTAAATCTTTCTTTTTAAAACCCAAATGGTATCGCAGTGTATTACCACAGCTTTTTCACTTAGCAATGCATCTTGGCATCCATCCCACACCAGCATAGATTCACCCATTCCTTGGAGTGCAGAATCCCATTGCATGAGGTTGTTGCATTCTACTAAACTGGTCCCCTACTGATGGACATTTAAATTATACCCTCTAGCTGCTATTTTAAGCAATGATACTGTGCACGCTTAAGTTATGTGCATTTCTGCCCACAGGTGCCAAGCATAAGTTCCATAAAGTGAGTTCCTGGAAGAGAAACTGCTATATTTTGAAAGCTACAACTGTGCTATGGCTGAGAAAGTCCTCTTGGAGCTGTGCTACACAGCGACGAGCCCCGCACCCACCCTCCTCCCTTGCGTCTTCAGGCCCCATGTTCTCTCATAACGACAACAAGGCCACATGCAAGGAGAGTTCTCTTCTGGATTCAGACAGCCAAGCTGTGCAGTTGGGGGACCCAAGTGGGAGCTAAGATTATCTAAACATCTCTAAGTTGGGGGCTAAGAGCATATAGAGGGACCAAAGCTTAATGACATGCCCATACCTGGCCCTTAACAAACAGGGCTCCACCAGGACAGGTTCTTGTTGGTGTTATTATGTTGCTGCTGTGATCCAGGGGGAGCCCTGTCTTGCCAATGCCCCTAAAAGCTCCCAGGGTTGGTCTCTCCAAAAGCCCGGTTGATCCACAGGCGCTGAACTAGAAATCTGCTCAGCTTGTGGAACGGGATGGGAGCTGAGACAGGCAGTGCTGGCTTATCACTGCTTGGCATCTGGAACTCCCGGGCCTTTGCCAGCATCTAATAAACACCATACTTCATGCCTTCCCATTGTCACCCACGCATCCCCTGATGCCTGCCGACAACGGCCACCACGGCACGCAGTCAGCATTTTACCCTGACACATGACTCCTTTATAATTTGCTTTTTTCTTAATGATGTCACTTTGACATAATGAAACTATAGCTGTGTGTTAATGGAGGTGGGGATGAGTGCGATGGGTGTACTGCAACTTACACATCAAAAAATAAAATAGGGCTTCTACTTCGGAAGCCCCTGGCTACCTCATGGTAACTGTCTCTCCCTCTTTCTTTTCCATCTTTCCTTCCCAAATAAACCATCTTTTCCATCTTTTCTCCCCAAATAAACCATCTTTTGTTATACTAAAAATAAAATAAAATAAATAAAATAAAATAAAATAAAGTAAAATAAAATAGCAAGGTGTGGTGGTGCACACCTATAATCCCAGCACTCAGGAGGCTGAGACAGGAGGATTGCTTTAATTCTGAGGTCAGTCTGGAAGACTGTGAGTTCAAGGCCAGCCTGAACTATATAGCAAGATTGTTTCAAACCTCCT
>PVJX010029740.1:0-22656 GCA_004027295.1 Dolichotis patagonum | reverse complement strand
ATTGGCTAGTTTTGAAATTTTTGTCTCTTACATTGCTTTCTTGTGATCTGCTTTGCTCTGTTTTGTTGTGTTTAATTTTACCCTTTTGATATAATTGCATGTACATTTGAGTGGGTAAGATGGATGACCATATTGCTGTTTTTGTCAGATCGTGGAGCAGAGGTGTTAACAGTCTCACTGTTTGAATGTCTACTTTACATGTTTTAACTTTGTAATTTGAACAACTATTTCCAAGAAGTTAGTATGTAATTTGTCAAGTAATAATTTCTTAGGTTTTTTTTTGTTGTTGTTGTTTTCTTTTTTCCTTGGAATACTGTATTGTCACTACCCTTTATTCTGTTTTGTTTTGTTTTCTCTTTAAATAAAATTTTAAAAAAAAAAAGAGTCCTACAAACAACAAACCCTGCAGCATTTGTTACTCTTACAGACTTTATGTTTATTCCTGGTCAGGGTTATATCATGAGAGACCCATCATGATTGCAATCAGGTTATTTTCCTCCATGAAGACAAAAGAATTATTTTCACCATTTATTTTTAATGACCTTGCTGTTTTTCTTAAAGTCACTAAAACAATGGCAATTGTTTAGTTATTCTAACTCCCTAAGGCATCTCGTTTGTTGCGGGGACCTGACCAAGATCCCCAACTACCTGTACCAGTGGTGCTGCCAAGGATGAAATAAGAGATGGAGGCAATTTAGTCACACGTACGGGGGCCCGGGAGGTCAGTGCCTCATGATGGGCAAAGGCAAAGCCCTCTTCGCTGGCCCACTATTTATTGAGCACGTATTTTCTGGGAGGTGTGCTTTTCCTGGAGCAGGGTGGTGAGTGCTGTGGGCACAGCAGTCTTGCAAAGGTGAGACGAGGGTCATAAGGAAACCATTCTTTCCCCAGTGACTTTTACTACACTGCTTTAAAGACCCTTGTTGTCGCCAGGGATTTAGCTCAGTGGCTTAAGTGCCTGCCTTGCAAGTGAGAGGTTGTGAGTTCGAGATCCTTGTCATCCTTAGCAGGTCCTACCACACACTGTGAGTGTCACAGCGTCAGGAGCCACAGGGTTAACGAAGCAGAGTTTCCACACTCCAGTCTGGCTTACAGGGCAGGACAAGGATGGTCTCAGATGTCCTCTAGACTTTTATAATCTGTGGTCCCCAACAGTTTGTGCAAATCTTTAAATAAATGTACAGTAACTGAATTCTTTTCTTTATTTCCATATTATCCTCCGGTTCCTAATTTTTTCGTGTGTTGTTTTGTGTTTTGCTTTGTTTTGTTTTCATTTTTTGAGACAGAGTCTCACCTGTAGTTCAGGCTGCCTGTGAACTCACTATATAGCCCAGGCTGACGTCAAACTCCTGGCGATCCTGCTACCTCAGCCTCCTTGCTGGTGGGATTACAGGCGTGATTTTATTGTTGAGCTGGAGCCCACCGTTGGCAATAGAGGTTTGTGGCCCAGGTCAAACTTAGGGTGCAGAACTGCCCCCTTGGTGCACACCACGTGGTTCTGACTCCTTGTCCATGATTGGACAAGAGGCCCCTTGCCTTTCCAGAAAGCTCGTGCTCAGTCTCCACCATGCTGGGCCGTGGGGACCTGGCGTAGACCTAGTCTGTCCCTCTCAAAGCTTTTTCCCCTCTCCTGTCCCTCTCCAGTCTCCTTGGGCTCAGGCCTTGACCCCCTCAGCCCTTGCCAGTTCTCCCATGGTGCCCTGCTTCTGCTCGACTGTGATTGGCAGCCAGCCAGAGGCCAAGGGTGGAAGTCTGGTCTGGAGCTGTTTCCCTCCAAGTCTGTGGGCTGACTCAGCGTCTTGCCGTTCGGTGTGGGACTTCCGCATTCTTAAAAGGGTGGATGAATGTTTCCCAGCCTCGGGACAGGAAATAATCTGGCCTACTTCGGTTTTCGATAGCCCTGCATTCCCATTACCGAAATTAGCAAATCATATCTAGGGCTCCTTTGCAAAATCAATGGAGCCGCTATACGTACATACGGTCGTTCCTTTGGGCCCGCAGTTGACCACTTGGTGGAGCGAAGTGATACAAAAATTATTCATGATAGGGGCCCAACTGTTACATTCTTTCACTAGAGTAATGTTTTAACATGTGTCAGAGCCGCTGAAAACCCTTCAAGTGCCAGGAATCATGGCACACGTCTGTAATCCCAGCACTTGGGAGGCTGAGGCAGCTAGATCACTGCAAGTTCAAGGCCAGCCTGGGCTACACAGAGAGACCCCATCCTAATCTCTGTTCATTCAAAAGAATAGTTTGTGTTTTCATTGTTTGATTGTTTGATCATTTTTTATGCCTAAATCTTGTAATCCGAACTATTTTTAAGATAACAATGTGCAATATATTAACTAGAGTTAATTTCCAATTTTTTTGAAAATCTGTATCATTTTTATCCTTTTTGTTTTTAAAATAAAAAAATAAATATTGTCAAAATTGCAATAACAGCAACAACAAAACAGTTGTGTCTTCCGTTTCTAAGAATTTATCCTAAAGACATCAACAGATGTGTACCAACATGCATGTATAAGAATACCGTGCAGAATTCTCTATTGAGAAAATTTGGAGACAATCTAGTGGTCCAGAATCAAGCCTATGTAAAACATAGCACTCAAATATATGTGATGAAATATATAAGCATTAAATTATGTTTTTGAACTTTTCAAGTAAGAGACATTCCAAAATTTTTGAAGAATCTTTTAAAGTACATCAGTTAGGTAATAATATTATCCCAATTTTGTGAAAAAAAAAATTAAAACATTTACACGTAAGCATGCTAAGACAAACAAAGATAAGGCTAATATTTATCTCCAGATTGTATTGGTGACTGCAACAATGTATAATTTTGTATTTTTCAAATACTGTACAATGAATGTGTTACTTTCTTACTCCAAAAAACAGTTGCCATTTGTGGAAATAATTCACACCCAGCAAAATCAAACAAAAACACTAAAAGCTTGTTTTTGTTTTCATTTTGGGAGGGTTGTTTGTTTTTTTGAGACAGGGTCTCACTATGTATGTAGCCCAGGCTGGCCTCAAATTTGCAGTGATCCTCCTGCCTCAGCTTCCTGAGTGCTGGTATTACAGGCACATGCCACCCCGCCCAGTTTTGCTTGGTTTTCTTTCTTTCTTCTCCTTCTTCTTTTTTTTTCTTAACTGTTCCCCTTATCCTTCTCACTGATATAGGAAAAAGAGGAACTAAAAATTATGGTGCTAAGCATTGATATGGTTTCCGTTACCATGTGGAAACCATACCTTTTCCACTTCAAAGATAAGGAAACAACATAACAGGCACACACAAAGTGGTGGGAAGGCAAGATGGGAGTTTAGGGCAGTGCTGGTGAGTCTTGTAGAGCTTTCAATGATAATAAACAGCCAGCTGCTGCACGTGTGCCATGGGTTCCCCACCACCGGTTTAGAAGAGGCACCTCTAACGCATGTTCATGGCAGTTCTGTGGCATTCCCGATTCCCGGTGGTGATCATGTTGGGTCTGGCCTGGTCTGGTCTGGTTTGAGGCAGGATCTTCCTGTGTTGCCTCAGCTGCTTGCAGACTCCTGAGCTGGAGCAATCTTCCTGCCTCTGTCTCGCAGTGGCTGAGACTGCCGGTGTGCCTAGCCACGCCCAGGTGTTTTTAAAGTTGCACCTCGGGCTTTCTCACTTACTCAGGACCAGAGATTCCTCTTAGTGCCAGGGAAGCCAGGATCGATTAAGAGTTAGAGGCTGGGGATGCTTGCCTAGCAAGCATCAAAGTGCAGGGTTCAAGTCCCAGCACGATAAAACCAACAAACTTTCCTTCAGTAACAGATGCTTAACTTCCTATAAAATGTCCACTCTAGCTAAATTTTTTGTTAGCTAAGGTTTTGCCTAAGTAGTAGCAACTCTTGGAATAATTATACTAAAAATATTGTCTCATGGGTCTAAATAAAACAGCAATTATGACAGCCCAAACGATCTAGGACTGGCATTTTTTGCACCTGTTTTGTTATTTGGGTGCAGTAATCATTGTAAATAGGCGTCCAAAACATAAATGTTGGTCTGAGGTGGCATTATCCCCAGTCCCTCACAGACGATGCTCCTTGCTGGTCCACTTGAATTCTGCCTGACGGATTGCAGGAAGCCTCAGGCAGGGACTGCCTAGGCTTCAAACCCCACCATGCTAGCCAGGCACTGTGGCACGTACATGTCCACAATCCCAGATACTCAGGAGGGGCCCCAGATACTCAGGATCCACTTAATCCAGGAATTCAAGACCAACCTGGGCAACATAATGAGACCAGTCTCAAAAAGGGGGGCGGGGAGAATATTACCTTTTTACTTCCAGGTCAGTGTGATTGAGAAATCCACCTTTCAGGATCCATGGCACCTGGAACTGACACACAACTTCTAATTATGTCTCAAGTGCCCCGTTGCTATTTGTGTGGGCAGATTCCCAGCGCTGTGTAACAATGACCCCTGTATCCTGCTTCTCTGTGATCCCGTGAGCAGGAAAAACTGAGCAGGCACCTGGACTGAGAAAAACCCCCCCATTATTATTTACATTTTACAACAAGGCAGATAAGCAGTTTTCCCAAGGCCGTGGGACGCTGGACGAGTGTCACACACTGAGCGCTGCTCACACACCCAGCTGTTGAGCTCTTGCAACGTGGCAGGTGCAAACTGTCAAGTGTGAGGGAGTCCCAACCTAAGTGTAAGTGATGCCCTGGGCTTCAAAGACTGGAGTCAAAAGGAAAGATACAAAGTATCTCTTGAGCTTGAGACAGGGCCTTGCCAAGCTCTTAGGCTGACCTTGGACATGTGACCCTCCTGACTCGGCCTCTAGAGTATCTGGGATTAAGCGTTCCTGGTAGCATACTTGGTTAATACAGGAGAACAGTGGTGCAGGGAAGGCAAGGGTAGGTTGTTTGGGGCTGGATTTCTTTTTTGAGACGGGGTCTCACTATGTAGTTCAGGCTCATCTTGAACTCACTGTGTAGCCCAGCCTGGCCTTCAGTTCACAGGAATGCTCCTGCCTCTGCCTCCCGAGGGCCGGGATTACAGACGTGTGCCACTACACTCAGCCAGGGCTGGCATTTTTGATGGCAGGGTTTGACGCATGAGCCTTATAGCAAAGAAGGTTTCAAGGCTGATTATTTTGCAGTTAGATCTCATTTTGGGGGAGAGGGGATGCACACAATGAAATACTATTTGGTCTTGGAAAAGGTGGCAATCTTGCCACCTGCAACAGCATAGATGAACTTGGAGGGCATTATGCCGAGTACAATAAGCCAGAAACAGGATAACAGAGACTGCATTATTACACTTATATGTGCAATCTGAAAGAATTGAACTCGTATCAGCAGAAGGTTGGGCTGGGAGGTTGGGAAATGACTAGACAGTGGTCAAAAGATAAAAAATTTTGTTTTGACAGGAGGAAGAAGTTCAAGAGCCTTGTTTTACAGCGTGGTGACTGCAGTAATAACAATGTATTTTATGTGTAAAAGTTGCTGAGTAGGCTGCACATTCATTAGCTGGTCGCAGCCGCGCCTCAGTGTGTACCTACGAGTGTCTGCTCGTTGCATACCATACAAATACAGTTGCATCATTAAAAATGAAAAGCAATCTGGATCTACTTCCGGTTGATGTCCATTTGTGTATCATTACCATGAGAAAAGTACCACAGGACAAAGAACCAGATAAACTGCCCCTTGGACTCCAAATAGCCATTTACCTTAACTAAACTCCACATAAAGATTTTGCTCACTGGGCAGAAACAGCTGAGGTTTCTTTGGGACCTGAGGATTTACCATCTGAGACAAATTGTTTGGCTGAGTGCAAGTAGAAGCCTTTCTTGCAGAACAAGCCTCAAGAAAGCAAGAGGGTTCCCAGACGGGGGAGGCCCCAGGAGCTGGGGCACGGCAGAGTGGGGTCTGGCACGTGAGCTTTAGCGAAGAAGCAACTTTCTGGACCTTAACTTGCCTCCTACCCTCCCCTCTCCTGGCTTCTGCCATGCTAGCAAAGAAGACAAAACATGGAAAAGTGCTTTATCTCTGATGTTTTTGGTTTTTTTGTAGTATTAGGGATTAACCCTGTGGTTTTGCACTGAGCTACATCCCTGGCCCCCTTTATTTTATTTTAGTTTTTAAATTTTGAGATGGGGTCTTACTAAGTCACTAAGTTGCCTAGGCTAGTATTCAACTTTTGATCCTCCTGCCTCGGCCTCCCAGAGTGCTGGGATAATAACCATGTACCACCACCACGTTAAAAAACAAAACAAAACAAAACAAACAAAAAGTTAGATGAGGGCATGTGGTAAGAAAAGGACCCATTCTGATTCCTGTTCACACAGCCCCTTCTCTCACAGGGTCTAGAGGACTTTGAGAGACAAAGAGAAGAACATAAGAAGAAGAATTTGGAACAATTATCAGTGGTAAATTTGTATCTAACTTTGAAAATCATAATTGGTTTAAATGCTATGCACCATATGAGGACAGATGAAAGGTAGAAGGGACAGAAAAGAATATGGAAAATAAGCCGGGTGTGGGAGTGCACACCTGTGATCCCAGCACTCAGGAGGCTGAGGCAGGAGGATTGTTGTGAGTTGGAGACCAGCCTGGGCTACAGAGTGAGCTCAAGGCCAGCCTGAACTGCACAGTGAGATTCTCTCTCAAAAGACCAAAAAAGGAAAATGAATAAAAATTAGAGTCCCTACCTGTGAAAAGCTACCATTAATGTAAACAAACCAGCAAGATTAGAGATTATAAACAGCCACACAGAAATGGGCCAGAGGTGAGTTAATCAGCCCAAAATTTCAGACATCAGATTTCCATACAAAAATCTGAAAATCTGACTTCCTGTGACCAGAGGGTTCCCAACACCAGGTCCATCCTGCTGGGGTCTGGCAGGAGCTGTACCTGGGGATGAGGTACAAGCGTCAGTGGGACCCAGTCCGCACCCCTCCATCTCCTCACTTGTCATCTACATAACTGGGCCCTGATGAGTTGACACTTGCAATCCCGCCCCCTCCAAAGAAGTCAGAGGACCATAGTGCAGACTCAACAAATGACTGCTTATTACGCAGCGCCTGTAAATTCTTTGTGGAAAGAGGTGTAGCATGAGTCAGTTCCATAAATTGTCTGGAGTTGTTTCCTGGGCTGGCTGCTGCCAAACTCGGCGATTGAACAAGGAAACCTAAGTTGGTGGCCAGCTAGGTGCCCACCGATGGTGCAAAGCGCGCCTTGAGAGGAAGAACCGGTTCTAGGTTGGGTATTGGCCATGCACACAGCTGCCGGCCAGTCGGGTCAGGTCGGATGGGGAGCTGTGGGTCCCGCCATGACATCAGCCTCCCTCAGAAGGGTGGATGCAGGGGTCCATGAATAATTCACATCGCAAGCAGATTGAGGCTCAGTGAGCCTCAAGGGGAATGAAATGCATTTCCTGCCTAAATGTCAGTGTGTGTGCCCTGGCGCCTGGGACGAGCTGATGAATAGGTGCTTTCTCTGATGCCTCTGCTTTGGGCAAGGATTCAGGATCTTGGCTCAGTGTCTAATGTCTAACTTGCTACTTACAACCTAGGCATCATGAGATGATAAATACAAGTAACTCATGACTGGAAGCGTGCCTCTCCTAAGGAGGAGACTGGGTGGAAATAGAACAAAGGTTCTAATGTCTCTGGACAATGCTGGAGAAACAGAGGGGGCCGCTATGAGGAGGAGAGGGCCCTGGAGGAGTGCAAACTTGCAGCCCACCTCGTTTCTGCACCGGGGCCTCTGAGAAGCCAGGCTCAGCTCCCCACCACTGCTGTAAGACAGTACCACAGTACAGTGAGTCACACAGATCTTTTGGTTTTCCAGTGCACGTAAAATTGAGGCTGACACTGTACAGTAGTCTATTAAGTGTGCTGTGGTCTTATGTCTAGAAAGAAAACAATACAGACATTTTAATTTAAAAATATTTTATAGGACTAGGGGTATAGCTCAACGGTAGAACTTTTGCCTAGCATGCACAAGGCCTTGGGTTCGATCCCAGCACCACAAAACGAAGATCATTTTATTGCTAAAAAGTGCTAATAGTCATCAGAGCTGCTGGATGGTGGATTTTGTGGATCGCCACAAAACTCATTTGCAAGAAATGCGGTATCTGTGAGGTGCTACCCAAGGAGGAATGACTGACTGCATTCTCACTATTAATGTCACTTGGCAAATAAAGAAACAGTTCTATAATCTTACTGTCCAACAGAAATATAATTCAAACCATGCTTGTAGTTTAGAATTTTGACCAGGCATAGTGGCACATGCGCGTAATCCCAGCACTAGGGAGGCTGAGACAAGAGGACCACCTCGAGTTTGAAGGCAGCCTGGACTACATAGTGAGTTCAAGGATAGCCTGAACTACACAGCAAGACCCTGCTTCAATGAATAAATAAAATTTTTGCAGTAACTAAATAAAATGTTTGCTGGGGGTGTAGCTTAGTGGTAGAATGTTGGCCTGTTAGGCACAAGGCCCCAGGCTGCATCCCAACCACCACAAAAATAAATAAAACTAGTTTTCTAGTAGTAGCCACCTTGTCAAAAGGCAAAAATAAAAAGGATGAAATTAATTTGAATGATACATTTTCTTTAACTCAAACTCAAAAATAAATATTTAAATATGTAGTTAATGTGAAATATTAATGAGGTATTGACTAGGTGTGGTGGTAGGAACCGTATTCCCAGCTACTCTATAGGCTGGGTCAGGAGGATCCCAAATTCAAGACCCGCCTGAGCCATTTAGCAAGGCCCTGTTTCAAAAATACACACCTGAGATATTTTATCGTCTCATGAGATATTTTACTCTGTAAGGCCAGTAAGGCAAGAATAAGCTGATTGGAGCCGCCTTTTAACCTTTAGTTTTCATGGGTGATTATTTCCAGCTGGGTCTTATTTGGGGTTGAATCATAGTCTATACCACATTTTTTTATTCACTCATCTGTTGATGGACTCCTAAATGCCTTCCATATCTTGACTATTGTGAATAATACTGCAGTAAACATGGGAGTGCAAATATTTCTTTGACACACTGATTGTGTTTCCTTTGGAAATATACCCAGTAACGGGAATGAGGGACCCTATGGTAAGCCTATCTTTGCTTTTCTGAGAAACCTCCATCCTGTCTTCCCGTAGTGACTATACTAATTCACACTTGCACCAATAGTGTAGCAGGGAGCCCCCTCTTTTCTTCCACCTCTTTATTGATATTCTGGAGTCACAATTTGGGGAATTGCCATAGTGCATGAATAAATGTTAATATATGTTTTTGGAATTAAAAGAAGACAGCTGCAGGGCTGGGGATTTAGCTCAATGGCTTAAGCACCTACCTAGCAAGTGTAAGGTCATGAGTTCAATCCCCGGTACCAAAAATAAAAATAAAAATAAAAGAAGACAGCAGCATTTTCAGGAAATAGATTGAGAAACACTCTGTGTAACACTGTATTCCAGTGGTGCACAAACCCAGACAGCCCGCCGGAAGTCCACCACGTTTGTGCACTCGAGGATCAAACCAAGGGCGAACGTGACGCCGAGGGTGGCTGGCGGAGCACTGAGGTCCGTCACAGTGCATCTGCTTCCTGGGTGACATATAGGAAGAATGAAACACTGCCTGTAGAATAGCCCAACTGTGATGCACGTGATACAGAGTGCAGCCCGCTAGCACCCTCTGAGTCCCAGCTCATGCATGGACTTCATTCTTTACGGGGTCCTCGTGCTATGTCCACACAGTCTTGGAGCTTGTAGGGCTTCCTTAGGGATCAGTGGCTAGCGACTCTCATAAAGACACTGTCATTTCTCTTTGGGGAATTTCTTTTTGCCCCTAATCCTCACTTTTTGGGATTTGATATATGTGGTAAGATCACTATATATGGTGAATGTTTAAATTTCAAAAATGGTACTAAGTGAAAGAGATGTGGTCAGTAAGCCCCATCGAATACTCTGCTTTAAGACACTTCTCCCATTGTTGCTGACAGTTTCTGAAGCAGCCCTAGAAGTCCTCGCTCACATCTTTATGGGGGGACTGCTGCTGCCAAGTGCCATGTGGCTCCTGAAAACACGGCAGCGTGTCCTCATCCTCTGTATTCACCAGAACTGGCCCTGTGCAACTTCTGGTTCTTCCCCAAGGTCAAAATGACCATAAAAGGTAAATGGTTTGAATCAGTCCAGGATGTTGCAGTAACCATGGCAGCGTGACTAAAGACACTCCTGAAAGAGGACTTCCAAAATGTTTCAGAAAGCAGCACAAAAGGGTGAGATAAGCGTGCTTGATAAAAGCGAGAATGGTTTGAGGCGGACGAATGGCAATGTGTTTTTTACTATATTAAATTTTTAAAAAATTCACTGTATTTTCCAATCACACTACATATTCCCAGCTTGTCTTTTGTGCTGAGGGCATGCATTCGTGCCTCTGTGTTTTGTCTTAGGTGACATGCACATTTTGTTTGGGACCCCACAAGTTGACTGTCTTCGGGGAACATACCCCACACTTGGGCCTGCTGTCCCTCCCCAGGTTCCATCGCAGTGGGGTGTGCTTTCGTTGCCTCAGTTTATAACAAACTGGGACTCCTCCTAGCACCCTTACGTTCTAGCTAGGGGATGCCAGACGGTCTGTTTTCGATACAGGGTGTGCCTTGGTGCTCCAGATTTTGTATTCCGAGGACCCCTTGCTTCCCAGTCCTGTGATCTGAGGAGTATTTCGTATCCTCCGGGACATGGTGCATGTCCATCACTGTCTCCCTGGGTGCATCTCCCAATGTGCAGCTACTGAATTTGTGGCTGGTTCTCAACCAGCGCTTGTCCTGGAGAAGTAGCCATAGAGAAAGGCATCATCACATGACCTGATCCTTCAAAACTAAAATCCACATTTCCTACAGTGCATATGCGGCCTCCTACTGTTTTGCCATCTGGCGTCCAACCTTTCCTAGCGGTGCTTCCCCTCCTGCCCATCTTGTTGCCATGATGACTTTGGAGCAGGCTGTTTGAAGATCTGCCACCTGGCCAGGTCAACTGGTGTAACCCGGGGCGCCTGCCTGGAGCCAGCAGCCACAGGGCCTCTGCTGCACCTCACTCTCAGGCCAGAGCGAGTGACCCGGGCTGTGGTCTGGTCCCACCCTCGGCTAATCCACCTCTTTCCCTGGAAATGCGTGAGAGGTGTTTGCACAGGAGGCAGGCAGAGGCAGGTCAGCATTAGCCAGGAGGGTGAGGCCACACTGGGGAGAGACAGAGCTGAGAGACAAAGCGGTCCCAGGGGTGTTCGGATCCAGTTGTTCTGGGGGTCATCTTCATCCCTTTACTCTCATGGCTTCTAACTAAAATGTTCCCCTTTCTTCTGCGTTTCCTTCTAGGGTGCTCTCCTTTGCCACCAAAGTTGTCCTCAGTTATCACAGTGAAGTTAGATGACAGGCTGCCAATGTAAAGTGCTACACACAGTGACTGCATCTCCTGCCAGGGGCCTGTTTCTAAAGGCCCTTCGTGATTGATCCCGGGTGGATATTGCTGTTTCCCGGCGAAGGTGGTGTTTCCAGGCGTAGTGGCCAGGACAGTGTATGGTGTATTTGTTTGAGCACTGACTGTATTAAAGATTTTAGGAATGTTTTTCTTTCCTGCTTCTTAAAAGTTAAATTTGAGAGTGGGGAGAAGAGTTTTGATAGTTATAAAAATTTGCAAAAATTATTCCACGTCTTTCCTCTCAGAAGAATCAAGATTTAGCTTTTCTGGATATTGGTAGACAGTTTTCCAAAGAGACTGCATTAATTTTCCTCCCATTGGCAGTGCAGATTTCCGGTTACTGCGTATTTTTAGCACCTATGGGTACTGTCAGTCTTTTTCATTGTAGTTATTTTACACTTAGTGGCTAGGTAGTGGTATCATGTAGCTTTGATTTGCATTTTCCTATTGACCAAGGAGCCAGAGCAGTTTATGAGTGGCCATTTGTATTTCCCATTTCACAGAGAGCCTGTTCAAGTCTTTTGAGCTGATTCTCTCATACTTTTGGTTGAGGTGCATTACATATTCTAGACAGGGCTTTTGTCGGGTATAGGTATTGTAAATATCTTCTTCCATGCTTGGCTTCCCCATTTGTTCTTTTACCATTGTCTTTCATAGAATAGAAATATTTTATTTCAATGAAAATGAAAACCTTCCATTTTTTCCCTTTATGGTTAGTACTTTTTAAATACTTTGTTGAAGAAACCATTCCCCAAGGCCACAAAATTATTCTCCTCTGTTCGTTTCCATGAGTTTGATTGCTTTATGGGCCTGGTTTGATCACCTGTCTACCCCTGGCCCCACGTAAGAACTCTGTGTGTTATCTTGTATGCCCCACAATTATAGTCTTTATTATCATGCTAGCTGGAAGTGCACCGGGTACCTGGGATTAGGCGATTCTTGGTAAGGGAAGATTAAGGTATCTATGATGCATTTGCATTTGAGTGAAAGTAACCAAACCTAGAAAACAGTGGCTCAAAACAAAGTAGGGCAATGATTCTCAAATTTGCTGCACATGGAATCATCTGGAAGCTTTGAAGAACTGCATTTCAGGGCTTCACACCATAGCATTTCAATTTGAGGTTAGAGCGAGGTAACAACAATTTATTAACTTCTCTGGTGAGTGCAGTGGGCAGCCAGAGATGGAAACCACTGATTAGGGGTTTGTTTTTCTTTAACTTTGCAAAAACTCTGGAGTTAGGCAATTCAAGGTGGGAATGGCAGGTTGATAAGACATTAAGGACACAGGTGCCTCTTGCCACTAAGCTATGCAGTCTCTTTATTTGGTGCCTGAGCTGGAATAGTGGGAACTGCATTAAGTTTATTCATTTGAGCTGACTTAGGTCAACCGGGAACACTACTAGGAGATGATCAAATCTATAATGTAATTGTTACCGCCCATGCATTTGTAATAATTTTCTTCATAGTTATACCTATAATAATTGGAGGGTTTGGAAATTGACTAGTCCCATTAATAATTGGTGCTCCTGATATAGCTTTCCCCCGAATAAATAATATAAGCTTTTGACTCCTGCCTCCCTCATTTCTTCTTTTACTTTCATCATCAATAATTGAAGCCGGAGCAGGAACCGGTATTTAGCTGTTAAATAAAGTTTCGTGGGGTTAAAGCCCACCAATCTAGTAAGGGCTTAGCTTAATTAAAGCGTCTGATTTGCGTTCAGTTGATGTAAGATGAAAGCTTACAGTCTTTATTCAGGGGATAAATAGTATTTAATATTTACTTAGAGCTTGGAAGGCTCTTGGTCTAGTTAAACTAATCTCCTAGTGTAAGATGCTGACAATTGATGTAAGTGGTAGGAGGAAATTGGAAAGGGTGGTTATGGTGGGTAAAAGTAGGGTTTTCTTTGTAGTGTGGAAGTGTCATTTAATTTTTATGTTACTTTTTGAGGGAAATAAAGTCAGGGATGTAGAATAAACTAGTCATATGTAGAAGTAAAGGTTGAGGAGGGCTATAACAGCTATTAGGGTGGGTAAAATAATGCTATTGTTTTTTACTATTTCTTGGATAATTAGTCATTTGGGTATGAACCCGGTTAAAGGTGGTAGGCCTCCTAGAGATATTAGGGTGGTTATTATGATAGTGATTATAAATGGAGAGATGTTTCAAGTGTGGCTTAGGGTAGATGTGGTTGTATTATTATATATAAGGAATATGGAAAATATGGAGATTGTGAGGAGGGAGTAGATGATGAAATTCAGTAGTATGGTTGATGGGCTGTAAATTAGAATTGCTCCTATTCAGCCTACGTGGACAATTGATGAGTAGGCTATGATTTTTTATAGTTGTGTTCGGTTTAGGCCTCCTCATCCGCCTAATAAAATGGAGATAATGGATGATGTGAGAATTAGAGGTTGGTTGATTAAAGAGGATGATTGAAAGAGGATGGCTGGGGGGCAATTTTTGTCATGTTAGCAGAATAAGTCCTGACAATAATGTAATACCTTGGGTTACTTCGGGGACTCAAGTGAAAGGGGGCTAGGCCTAATTTTATTATTAAACATAAGGTTAGTATGAGGGAGGTAACTTGATTTTGGTAATGAAAGATAGCTCATTGTCCTGAGTATATTATGGTTAGGATAATTGAGAATGATAGAATTATTGAGGCTGATGCTTGGGTTAAGAAGTACTTGGTTGCGGCTTCTGCAGATTGGGGGTTAGGGTTAGCGGTTATAATTGGGATAATGGCTAGTATGTTTATTTCAAGGCCAATTCAAATAAGAAGTCAGTGTGAGCTGAATAAGGTAATTAATGTGCCTATGATAAGAGTAGTGTAGATAATGGAGGCCGATATTAAGTTAATTAGTACGGGAAGGATATAAACCAACATTTTCGGGGTATGGGCCCGATAGCTTATTTAGCTGACCTTACTATTAGAGTATAATGTAATGGTAGCACTATTAGAGTATAGTGTAATGGTAGCACAAGGAAGTGAGTTCTTTAGAACAGGTTCGAGTCCTGGAACTCTAGAAATAAGGGGGTTTAACCCCTATGATTTACTCTATCAAAGTAACTCCTTTGTCAGACATATTTCTAGGTTGTTTGGGGTGGGATATTTGATGATAGGATCAGTAGGGAGATGTGTCATATACATAGGGCTAATGTCAAGGGGAGAAAGTTTTTTCATAATAAGTGTATGAGTTGATCATATAGAAATCAGGGGTATGAGGCTCGGATTCATAAGAATAGAACAGTTAGAGCAAGGGTTTTAAGTATAAAGTTTATTGTATATATTTCAGGGGAATTGCTTGTTGGTATAGAATTAAAGAAGATAATGGTGGTGAGGGCATTTATTATGATGATGTTTATATATTCGGCTATAAAGAATAAGGCGAAAGGTCCTGCAGCATATTCTACGTTAAAGCCTGAGACTAGTTCTGATTCACCTTCTGTTAGGTCAAAAGGGGCTCGGTTTGTTTCTGCCAAGGTTGAGATAAATCATATTATTGCTAGAGGTCATGTGGAGAGAAATAGTCAAGTGTTTTTTTGAGTCTCTATTAAGTTGACCAGTGAGAAAGATCCATTTAGAAGTAAAACTGAGAGAAAGATGATTGCTAGGGTAACTTCGTAGGAGATGGCTTGGGCTACTGCTTGGAGTGCTCCAATAAGCGCATAGTTAGAGTTAGGTGCTCATTCTGACCACAGGATAGCGTGTACAGCAAGGCTTGATGTTGCTAGAATGAATAGTACTCCTAGGTTTATATTGATTAATGGATATGGCATTGGAATTGGGATTCATATTGATAAGGCTAGTGTAAGAGCTAGGGTTGGGGCTATGATGAATAGGAATACTGATGAGGTGGATGGGCGAAGGGGCTCTTCGATGAATAATTTTAGGGCATCTGCGATTGGTTGTAAGATTCCGTAGGGGGCTACAATGTTTGGTCCTTTACGTAGTTGTATATAACCTAGGATTTTCCGTTCTGTTAGGGTGAGAAATGCTATGGCTAAAAGAATAGGGATAATTAGTAAGAGCAAGTTGATTATAAACATAAATGTTAAGGAGAGGAGTTGAACCTCTGAATGTAAAGTCTTAAGTTTTATGCAATTACCGGGCTCTGCCACCTTAACAAACCCTTCTCTTGGGTTGAAGTTAGGATAATGGTAAGATTAATATGATATCATCTTTTGATTATCAGGGCATGGCTAGTTCATTGGCCCTACTTCTCTTGTCCTTTCGTACCGGGAGAAGTTATTAATAGATGGAAACCGACCTGGATTACTCTGGTCTGAACTCAGATCACGTAGGACTATTAATCGTTGAAGAAACGAACCCTTAATAGCGGCTGCACCATTAGGATGTCCTGATCCAACATCGAGGTTGTAAACCCTATTGTCGATATGAACTCTAAAATAGGATTGCGCTGTTATCCCTAGGGTAACTTGGTCCGTTGATCAAATATTTTTGGGTCAATTAAGTGATAGGAACTTTGACTTGTGGTGTCTAGGTTAATATCATTTGGAGGTTTTGTTTGACCTCTCCGAGGTCACCCCAACCGAAATTATTAATTTAGGTCTGTGTATTTGTATTCTTGTGAATGAAAGGGGGAATAGAGTAAATTAAGAAATTAAAGCTCCATATGGTCTTCTCGTCTTATTTGATTATCCCCGCCTCTTCACGGGGGTGTCAATTTCACAGACATAAAGCAAGAGACAGTTAAATCCTCGTTTAGCCATTCATACGAGTCCTTATTTAAAGAACAAGTGATTATGCTACCTTTGCACGGTCAGGATACCACGGCCATTGAACTGGTTTGTCACTGGGCAGGCAGTGCCTCTAATACTGGAAATGCTAGAGGTGATGTTTTTGGTAAACAGGCGGGGTTTGTATTTGCTGAGTTCCTTTTGCTTTTTTTTGTCTTTCCTAAGCAGCACTCCTGAGTTGGGTTAACAGGTGTTTTAATAAGAATATTTATATTAGGTCTTGTCTTATTTAGCTGTTAATAATCAGTTTTATATGTGATTTAAGCTTGTGCAGGGAGAACAAGTTCTTGTTACTAATATTAACATTATTTCTTCTATATGAATATAGATTAATCCAATTGTTAGTCAGGGGTTTATTTATTTTTGTTGGAATTAAGGATTGTGAGGTTTGTTGAGCTTGAACGCTTTCTTAATTGGTGGCTGCTTTTAGGCCAACTATGGTAGTTTTGTTTGTTTACCCGCTGTTGAAGGTTGTTTCCTTATTTTAAAGAGCTGTCCCTCTTTAAATTAGGTTTTAAGTTTTCATTAAATTTGAAGATATTGTGGGAAAACTTAAAGCTAAACTAAAATTCTTATTTGGATAACCAGCTATCACCAAACTCGGTTGGCTTTTCACCTCTACTTCAAAATCTTCCCACTATTTTGCCACATAGACGGGTTTGCTCTGTTAGCTGCTCGGAAGTAGCTCGTTTGGTTTCGGGGTGGTTGACTTTAGCCCACTTTGCCAAGTTAAGTCTAGTTAACTCATTATACAAAAGGTAATAGGGGTAATCTATGCTTTTTTTTTTTTTTTACTATTGATATTATTCTTTAATCTTTCCCTTGCGGTACTATCGCTATTGCGCCAAAAAAAATGTTCTATCACCTATACTATTTTAAGTAAATGGTTGATTTTATAGTAAGAGTGGTAGTTATAATTGGTAGTTTTGGGGCTAGGGTGAGTTCAAAGTGGTCATTGGTAAATGAAATCTTCTGGGTGTAAGCCAGATGCTTTAGTTTAAGCTACACTTTGTTTCCAAGCACACTTTCCAGTGTGCTTACCTTGTTACGACTTGTCTCCTCTTATACATATTAATTTCAGTTTTCAAAATCTTTCGGGTACTTGAGGAGGGTGACGGGCAGTGTGTATGTGCTTCATGGCCTGGTTCAATTAAGCTCTCTATTCTTAATTTACTACTAAATCCTCCTTGGGTCTTTAGTTTTCATAAAGACTCGAATGTTGTTCTTTGGTAAGAAAATGTAGCCCATTTCTTCCCACTTCACTAGCTACACCTTGACCTAACGTTTTTATGTAAGATACTTGTGCTTACTTTGGTTCCATAATTGGGTTTGCTGAAGATGGCGGTATATAGGCTGTATTAGCAAGAAGTGGTGAGGTACATCGGGGTTTATCGATTATAGAACAGGCTCCTCTGGGTGGATATAAAGCACCGCCAAGTCCTTTGAGTTTTAAGCTATTGCTAATAGTCCTCGGGCGAAAATTCTTGTTGTGTGAATTTTAAGGTTTATGGCTAAGCATAGTGGGATATCTAATCCCAGTTTGGGTCTTATCTTTCGTGTATTCAGATGTATTAAGACTACTTTCGCTTTTGGCTTCAATTGTATCTGGAGTTTTTTACAACTTAGATAAAATTTAGTCTTATTTTTTATATTTCTAAAACACTCTTTACGCCGGATGTTTATTAGTTCGGGTTAATCGTATGACCGCGGTGGCTGGCACGAAATTTACCAACCCTGAAGGTTGCATGACTTAGTCAAACTTTCGTTTATTGCTTAATATTTATTACTGCTGTATTCCCGTGGGGGTGTGGCGAAGCAAGGTGTTATGAACTACTTTGTAGTGTGCTTGATACCCGCTCCTTTTAGTTTTGTAAGGTTTAAAGGGCATTCTCACCGGTATGATGACTCTTGCATGCATAATTCTGCAGACAACTAATAAAAAAGCTGGGACCAAACCTGTTGTTTATGGAGTCAGAAACTCATCTAGGCATTTTCAGTGCCTTGCTTTATTGTTAAGCTACATGAATATATATATATATATATATATATTTCACAGAATGGGTGCGTAGTAGATAAAGGGTACATTCTATGAATATAACAGGACTTGAAATTTATTAATATATTGGGGAAAGCGTTATTATGCTATTTGTATACATTTGTTCTTGTTTTGGGGGTCTGGCAGGAGTGAGTGTGTATTGTGTGGGTTTATAGCGTTTTAACGGGGGGTAAGGGGGGTTTGTTAATAGAAGCTTGTTATATAAAACGTGCATATGCGTGTGCGTGTGCGTATGCGTATGCGTGTGCATATGTTAAAAGACTATGTCCTCTGAGCATTAAAAGAATTTCCACTGATCTCTTACATGTGGAGCAAAGATACTTCATTCAAAAGTCCAGCTTCAATTGAATTGAATGGATACCACGCCTTTGATGGCGATAGGTGAGTCATAGCATCCCCCAAAATAAAAAGATACCAAATGCATGGAATCGCAGTTATGTTGGTCATGGCCAGCCTAGTCATTAGTCCATCGAGATGTCTTATTTAAGGGGAACGAATGAGCGGGTTTAGTGAGATGCCCTGAAGTAAGAACCAGATGTCTCTTAAAGATCATAATTAGAAACCCTCACATGTTATGGGCCCGGGGCGAGCAGAGGGATCCCTGTCTAGCGGGTTGCTGGTTTCACGGAGGATGGTAGATTATGGGGTTGATTAGGGGAGAGGGATAGGCATATTGACGAGGACTGATTTGACTTAATGGTGTATGTCTAACGATGGACTAAATGTCTTATGTCAAATAGAATCATGGTGTTAAGGTGATGAATAGTCATATTGAGTTACAGGTTTATGGGAAAATTGGTTCTAATGGTTTATGTACAGTTATAGTTTAATATACTTGCATAATATCTGTGTGGACAATAGTTTAATGTGGAATATACATATAATGGTTCATGTCTTATCTACATATTATGTACTGTTACATTTACTTAATGGGGACGTGCATTAATGCACGAAGTACATGGTGCAGGGGTGAACACATTATATAAATGTGTTAATTAACTACACTATATGAATGTGTATTCGCGTATATCAAGGAATAGTTTAATAAGAATTTCAGTTTTGGGTGCTGATGGTGTGGCTGTTTGTCTCTTCCTTGAGTTATATGTCCTGGGGAAAAATTTGTTTCTATTTCTGGTTTACAAGACCAGAGTAATTATTTATACTACCAGGGCTCTTCACTTTAGGATTTTGTTTTCTATTAGGCTCACTAGTGGGAAAAGGATGAGGATGGTGAAGAAGTAATTAACTGATGCTAGTTGGCCGATTGTAATGTAAGGGTGTTCTACTGGTTGTCCTCCAATTCATGTGAGGATAAATAAGTTGGCAGTCAATATTCATAGGAGACATTGACTTAGGGGTCGGAATGTCATGCTGCGTTGTTTTGATAGGTGTAGTATTGGGAATAAGGCTAGGATTAAGATTGAGAACATGAGGGCTAAAACCCCTCCTAGTTTATTAGGGATAGAGCGGAGAATGGCGTATGCAAATAGAAAGTATCATTCTGGTTTAATATGTGGGGGAGTATTTGGGGTATTGGCAGGGGTATAGTTGTCTGGGTCGCCAAGGAGATCGGGTGAGAAGAGGACTAGGGATATGAGTGTTAATACTATGAGTAGTAATCCTATAATATCTTTAATTGTGTAGTATGGGTGAAATGGGATTTTGTCAGAATCGGAGTTTAATCCTGAGGGGTTGTTTGATCCTGTTTCGTGTAGAAAAAGCAAGTGAATTGTAACTAGAGCGGCAATAATGAAAGGCAAAATGAAGTGGAAGGCAAAGAATCGTGTTAAGGTAGCTTTGTTGACTGAAAATCCGCCTCAGATTCATTCGACGAGGGTTGTTCCAATGTAAGGAATGGCTGATAGGAGACTAGTAATTACGGTGGCCCCTCAAAATGATATTTGTCCCCTTGGCAGCACATATCCTATGAAAGCAGTGGCTATGACTGTGAATAGAAGAAGGATTCTGATATTTCAGGTTTTTATAAATGTATAGGACCCATAGTAAATACCTCGTCCGATATGAAGATAGAGGAAGATGAAAAATATGGATGCCCTGTGGCATGTAGATATCGAATTAATCAGCCGTAATTTACATCTCGGCAGATATAGGTTACAAATGAAAATGCTGTAATTGTGTCTGCAGTATAATGTATTGCTAGAAATAATCCTGTGATAATTTGTAATCCAAGGCAAATTCCTAGAAGAGAGCCAAAGTTTCATCATGCCGAGATGTTGGATGGGGCAGGAAGGTCGATGAATGAATGATTAATAATTTTGATTAGTGGGTGTGATTTTCATATGTGGGTCATTAGGTTTGTTTCTATAGTTAATTACAACGGTGGTTTTTCATACCACTAGTCATGGTTAAATTCCATGTAGGAATTATGACTTTAAACATTATGCACATTCTTAGCATCTTGTTAGTCATAGGCTTTTTATGCCTATCTGTGAAACCTTCTCCCATTTATGGCAGTCTAACGTTAATTGTTAGTAGCGGTATTGGGTGTATTCTTATTTTAAGTCAAGGTGGGTCATTTTTAAGACTCATAGTATTTTTAATTTATTTAGGAGGTATGATGGTTGTGTTTGGTTATACGACAGCTCTAGCCACAGAACGATACCCAGAAACATGATTATCTAGTATTATTATTTGAAGCACTTTGCTGTTAGGTTGTTATAGAATTTTTGTTGTTATATTGATGAGCTAGTAATGATCAAGTTGAAATCCTAGTTGACTACTATAATATAGGAGAATGAATTGTTTATGATGATGAGAATGCAGTGGGTTTTCTTAGTGAAGATCCCACAGGAGTAGCTGCTATTTATAGTTATAATTATTGATTAATGTTTGTGGCCGGTTGGTCTATATTTGTAGGTATTTTTATTGCTATTGAAATTACCCGAGGTAATTAGATTACTATAATGGTTGCCAGGGTTATAGAAATAAGAAAGGAGAGAAAATAGAGTTTAATTAAACCTCCTTGATTAGATGTATTGATAGATGCTAAAATTTGTAGACTAGGGATGCTCTTTGGAGCGATTTTTTCTAGCCATGTTAGGTCTATAATAGTTGATGATAGGTTTTGACTTATTAATAGATTTTTATAAGGAAGCGACCGATGCATAATAATCGGAAAGTAGCCTAATATATTAGAGAAGTTAAAGGACTTCGTTGAATAATTTGTTTTTAAATTATAGGTTATTGTGTTAAGTTCTATTGCAGTTGTAAAGCCAATAATTGTTACTGCGAGAGCTGAGGCTTTTAGGTAATTTGGTATGGTTATTTGGTATACACTTGTGGGTGGAATGGTATTTGAAATGAAAAATCCTGCAAAAATGCTTCCGATTGCTAGGCGGTTGATTGAGTTAGTTAATATGGGGTTGTTTTCATTAATCATAGGTGAGAAGCTGAATCGTGGGCTTCCTAGTAAGGTGAAAAATAAGATTCGAGTGCTGTATGTGGCTGTTAGGGAGGTGGCGATTAGGGTGAGGGCTAAAGCTCAGGTGTTAATGTGGGATGTAGTAGCAGCTTCAATGATTAGGTCTTTGGAGTAGAAGCCTGTTAGGAACGGCATTCCTGTCAATGCGAGGCTTCCGATAATTAGGGAAGTTGTAGTAATGGGTAAGATTTTGTAAAGTCCTCCTATTTTTCGAATATCTTGTTCATCATTTAGATTGTGGATGATTGAGCCTGAGCATATGAAAAGCATGGCCTTGAAGAAAGCATGTATGCAGATATGGAGAAAAGCTAGATATGGCTGGTTAATGCCAATGGTTACTATTATTAGCCCTAGTTGACTAGAAGTGGAGAATGCTACGATTTTTTTGATGTCATTTTGTGTGACTGCGCAGATAGCGGTAAATAGTGTTGTAATAGCTCCTAGACATAGGGCGCTTGTTTGAATGAAATAGTTGTTTTGTATTAGAGGAGAGAATCGAATTAGTAGGAAAATTCCTGCAACTACCATGGTACTGGAATGTAGTGCTGATACTGGTGTAGGGCCTTCTATTGCTGAGGGGAGTCATGGGTGAAGGCCAAATTGGGCTGATTTTCCGGTAGCTGCTAGTAGTAAGCCAATTAGTGGTAATAAAGAGATTTCATCTTTTATGGCGAATAGTTGTTGTAATTCTCATGAATTAAAGTAGGCAATAAATCATGCCATGGAAACCATAATCCCAATATCTCCGATTCGATTATATAATACTGCTTGGAGTGCAAGTCTGTTCGACCATATCATCACCCGATTAAAAGGAAAGATATAATCCCTACTCCTTCCCATCCGATGAAAAGTTGGAATAGATTATTTGCTGTAACTAGGATTATTATAGTAATTAGAAATAGTAGTAAATATTTAAAGAATTTGTCGATGTGTGGGTCTGAGTGTATGTAT
>PVJX010029739.1:0-22670 GCA_004027295.1 Dolichotis patagonum | reverse complement strand
ATTTAAAACTTTGAAAGACTTCGAAGCTATGAGATGGGGCCTCATGCTTACCATAAAGTCTTATATACTCTTATCAAATATCATATTAGGGAGATTATATGGTATTTACCCTTGTGAGTTTGGTTTATTTCACTTAAGAGAATGGTCTCAAGTCATGTCCATTTATTTATAAATATCTTGATGTGATCATTCTTTATAGTTGAGTAGTACTCCATTGTAGAAAAATGCCACAACTTTTTTATCCATTCCTCAGTTGATGGGCACTTAGGTTGTTTCCAAGATCTGGCTATTACAAATTGTGCTGCTACAAACATGGGTGCACATAAATCACTGTGGTACGATGTTTTCAGTTCTTCTGGAAATATGCCTAGAAACGGAATAGCTGGGTCAAATGGGACCCCTTGACCTTTTGTATGTCTTCTTTTGTTAAGTGCCTAATTAGATCCTTTGTCCTTTTAAAAATTAGGTTGTTCACTTGCTAGTGATGTGAGTTTCTTATGTATAGTGGGTATTAACTCCTTACAGATGCATCGTTTATAAATATTTCCCTCATTCTTCAGGTCATCCCTTTATGCTGTCGAATCTTTTCTTTGCTCTGTGGAAGCATTTCAGTTTGATGCAGTCTCAGTTTCCTATTTTTGCTCTTGTTACCTGTGCTTTTGAAATCTTATCCAAAACTCCTTGCCCAGTCAAGGTCATGAAACATTGCTTTTGTTTTCTAATAATTTTATCCTTATGGATCTTATATTTGCATCTTTAATTCATTTTGAGTTAATTTTTGTAACCAGCAATTTGCATTCTGGTTTCATTCTTCTGCATGTGGATAGCTAGTAAAAACAAAATTTCTATTATATTTTTGTGGCTTTTTTCCAAAAAGCATATCATCAGGTTTCATAGGCCAAATCACTTGAATCACTTGAATTAACTGTAACTCCCAACCATCAGTTTGAGACATTTGAGTTTTGACAATGATCTTGAGGGTTATCTTGACACAGATGACATTCTCACAAAATAAGTTTAATTAGTGAAAAAATCATCATATGTTATGTTGTTTAGGAAAGCAGGAGTGCTACGGAGACAGCATAGAGAAGCCTGTGGGGTGCTATCAAGAGCACTAGAATGGGAAGATATCTTCTGGGTAACAACTGTACAGTTTTGGTTAGCCAGCCTCTTAGGGTCTCAGTCTCCTCACTTCAATGTGGCAGGGAAAAAAGTAAAATTCAAGCATTTACCTCGGTGGGACTCAGTCCCTGCCAGGGGCCTGTGAGTCAGCCCCCTGGAGATTACATTGTTGTGTGGGATGAGCCCTTCTCTCAGTGTTTTTTTGAGATGGAAACCACCCAGTGGAGCCCAGGCTTGCTTAATCAGTGCCCCCTGGTGATTTTCTCTAAAATGCAGAACAAAGAGTCAGTGTGAGATGAATCTTCTAAAGGGACGCAGAACCTGTCCTATGCAAACTGGTTTCCAGACCCACCCTGGAAAACCCCGTGCTTCCCGTCTGTCTCTCTGTTAGGGACCCAGCCTGCATGCTTGAATGACAATCTAGCTATGCACTGGTCCTGTTTCCATTTTCCTCTTTGATTCCTGATGCATTTTATATAAATATTTTTCTCTGCTCCTGGTTCCTGGCACAGAGCTCCTAAAGTCCTTGCAATTTCCTGAGTGATGCTAAGTTCATCTTTAGTCTAATACTTTGTCTTTGACTCCAGTTGCTGATGCGGAGCTCCTAACCCCTTCGGAATTTCCTGACTGATAGGATTGTCCTTCATTTAAAAAATTTTTTAATTAAATTTATTGGTACAGTTTAGATATACTTGATGATCATATTCTTTATAGGAAATTTGTACCTGTATATGATAGAACTTGATTCTTTTTTCCCCATTCCCCTACCCTCCCTTTTCTCCTCTCATGAGCTTCTGCATGGGGCTGCTAACCAAATTAGAATCTTGGAATGTTCAGTTTCCTACTCCTCAACCTCCAGGAAGCAGAGAAAGGCTGGAGACTGAGTTAATAATCAGACATGCCTGCAGGATGAAGTCCCCACAGAAATCTCAGAGCTACGGGATTTGGACAGATTACCATTTGCTGATTGCATGGCGGCTCCTGGGCAGTAGTTTAGAGAGGGCGTGGAGTGTTAGAGCTTCCACCTGTGCTCCATACCCTGCTACATCTCTTCATTTGGCTGCTCATTTGGCTATCTCTTACCACAGCATTTATCAGCACAGTAAACCAATAACCATGTGCACCTGAGTCCTATGAGCTGTCTTAGCAAATTCCTTGAACTGGAGGTGAGGGTTGGAAGAACCTCCAGTTTAGATACAGCTGTTTAGAAATGCAGGCTAAGTCTTAGGACTTGCAATTGTTATCTGAAGGGCAGCCCATCTGGTGAGACTCAGGCCTTATCTGTGGGATCTGATGCTACCTTAAGACAGATGATGTTAGAATTAAGTTGAATTAGAGGAACCCAGTTACTATCTATTGGAGGATTTCTTGTTGCATGTGGGGAAAAGTCCGTATGTCTGTGATGTGTGGCAAGGTGAGTGTGGAGTGTGTGAGGGAGGGAAAACAGTGTGCATTTCTTATGCTGAACTTCTCTGGACCTTGGTCTCTCCACATCAAATTCCAATCAAAGAAAGTATGAATAGATGAGGGCAATTTTCGAGTCCCAGATTTCTGTGATTTGGTGAGTAGGGGTGCATTCTGAACTTGTCAGCAGTAGAGAATACTATTATGAATCAACAAGCACAGAGAGAAGGATAAAGTGAGCTGGTATGAGACGAGAACCTCTGCAAACTCCAATTTAGGAGTTTGTAAGGAAACGGTGGAACATAGAGTCTGGCTATAAGCCCCGGAAGTGAGAAGCCTGCATCCTGACAGGTGCACGCAGGGCTGTAACTCACTCAAAATTGTACTGAGGCTGTAAACTGCAAAGAGCTCCTCTTGAAGAATATATGGGGTCCTCAAGCTGTATATATGCTCTAGAGACATCTATTGTTTGTTTACAATGTGTGCATGTTTAATTTGCAATAAAACTGGGAGGCACTACAACGCAAACAGGCAACGCATCCCTCCCCTCCCCACCCCAGCACTGTCTCAGAAGGAGGAGGGTTGAGACAGGGAATTGAAGGAAAATTTATTGCTTTCCCTATGCATGGAGGAAATTTGAGTTGTTGCTTCGCTGATACAAGGCTGTCCTGATGTGCTTGTAGGACTGGGGACTCTGTCCGGGGTTTAGGAAACTCTTGAATGATATCTTATGAGATTTCTGCACCATATAAATCCTCCCCTGAGAGATTCTTCCTCAGCAACAGGGACTCTCAGACCTGTTATCTGAAGGCAACTTCTTTTCCTGATTATTTGAGGACAGAGATCGGGGAAATGGGAGTATGGGTAAGACAAGTCCTATTCTGGTAGAGAAGGAAGTCTATTTTAGGGTGCTCTAGAGAAACACATGGGGAATGGGTCAGCAGTGGGAGAAGGGATAGCCAGCTCAGAAGAGAGGAAGGCCTCACAGCTTGCTGAGTTTCACAGACCAGACTCAGTGCAAGTGCTTTAAACATAAGATTTCTTTCGATGTACCCAGAATCAGGGAGATTGGGATTATTATCTTTGTTTTGTACAAGGGGAAGCTGAATCACAGGGAAAGTCAGATTCACAGTCACTAAGTGGCACAATCAACTTATTGTCTAACTCTAAAAGTCAGTGCTTGAGCCAAGGTTGTATGGCCTTACTGTGATTGGTAAGGACCAGCTTATTTGTGGACCCAGGGACCCCAGAAAGGAAGGTCCACTGGGGATGGTCTTCTAGGAAGGCTGAACAGAGGAGGAACTGATGGACTTGCAGGTCAGCTTCCTGTTTGATGTTGAGTGGGGCTATGGGCAATGCTTTATTTCCCTGGCTGTCCACTACCACAGATCAGAAAGTAAGAACGATGGTTCTTACTTTCAAGGTATTTTCTTTCTGACCATCCTCTTTACTACAGGTTTCTTTCTCAAGCCACCAAACATTCCTTGCACATCAAAAATCTATCTCTCCAATATATCATGATGATGACACTGTCTTGATACCTATATCTTAGTAATTCCTTGGACTAAAGGTGCTGTCACAGGTGGGGCTTTGCAGAGATGTTTGGATCTAGAGTGTGTGATGTTGGGATCAAGCGTCTGTGATTATTAAATTAGCCCACTGATTAATGTGGTGTCATCCTGAGTGTGGATAATGGGAAGGACCCCCTAAGTGAGAGTACTACCTGCCATAAGGGTGTGTAGCTTGGATAGAATCTAAGGGACAGAAAGAGGGCTGCAGCCACTTTTTTGATGCTTCGTTACTTCATTACTTGCTGCTTTGCTGCCTTCTGCTCACCATGAACTGTTTCTCTCCTGCCTTGTCTTCCTGCTTTGGAATCAGCCAACTATGAACTGAAACCTGTACAAACTGTGAGGTACAATAAACCTTCCCTCCTTTAACTTTGGATATTGGGTATTTTTGCCTCAGCAATGAGAAAATTAACTCATACAGATATCCACTTTCATCTTCCAGCTTTCTGCTCTGCAACCCCAACCTTGACAACTCTCTGATATCAGAGACAGACGCCCCTCTCAGAATGACAGGGAGGATTATGTATATCTTGTTGGATTATGTTTGCATCACATCTTTTTCAGACAGCCCCTGATTATGCAGCAGATTAGCCCACATAGATAAAAAATGGGCTATGCAACTACCTGGGAGGTTCTACAGGGAAATACTCTCCAAGAGAAAGTGCCCAGACAGAGAAACCTTGCCTGAAATCTGAACTCAGTTTACTTGATGCTGTGAGCCATTCTCACAGAGCCATCTCTGTTTGCTTGGTGGACAAACATTGATCATGTTTTCTATAGCCATGCTCTGCTGGTGCCCCTCTTGGCCATTGTGGTTTCGACTTCACTTATTTGATACCATATCAGCAGCCACTATTCCTTAACAATACAGAGCTTTCCTGGTTAAACATGGACTCAGTCTGCTCACCCAGACTTATCCGCCCATCTCTCCAAAGCCCAGGGATCTTCTGTGCCTTTCTTGCTTGGCACATACAGGTGATGCTAGTTCATCCATGGTGGCACAGCTTTGTTCCCTCAGCAGGTATCCCTTGCCTTTTAGACCTCAGTGCCACTCTGGTGTGCCTAGAGAAGACCAAGGAGAACATTCCTGGAACCTGTGTGCTGCAGACTCACATCCCACGTGCATCCCAGCACGCTCTGGTGCTCTCTGGGAGCTGGTGGAGTGTTGCCAGGAAGTGGATGGATGGTCCCTGCCAGCTCCCACCTGGTTTCTTCTGCAGTGTTATAACGCTGGTGTTTCTCCTTCATGCAAGCACTCAGCCCCCACTTCCTGAAAAATTGCCCTGCGCTGTGGATGACTGTGAATTGGGAGTTTCCCGGAGATGCTTTGGGAGCAGCAGCTGTGGCTGAGTGACTAATCAGATTGTCTTCAGGCCAGTTGGAGCCTGTGTTCCAGGATGAACATAGCTTGGAAGGCCTTGGAGGTTTGAGTTAAAATCCCAGAGGACTGGACTCTTGTCATGTCAATACTCCCTGTGGTTTCACTACTGCATATCCTGCTCTGCTACTCATTCCTTCTCTCCCAGTGGCAAGTTCTGCTCTGCCTCTAGGCAGGGCTGGGCACTGTCTAGAGGGAGGAGCTGTTTTCCTATCCCATGGGCCCCATGTGGCCAGTGATCCTGCTGCCACTGCTTTTGTTGAGGCCTGCTCTCATCACCTCTTGCTCTTGGCTGTGGGTGCATGAGTTACTCAATGAAACAATTAATCAATTAAACAAGATTTATTGAATATTTTACCAAGTGCCACCACTCATGTATCTGTAATATTTCTTTAATTACAAGAGTCAAAACACAGTTCAAGCTGTTTTATGTATGAGAAGGGAATTTTTCAGAAGAAAGCAGGGGTGTTTCATAGAACCCAAGGACAGGGAGGTAGCCAGGCTCCAGGAAGGTGTAACTCACCAGGCGCTGTCTGAAAAACCATCATGAACCCAGAGATTCATCTGGACCCTAGTCTCTGCCTGAACATCTGTTTCATTCTCATTTTGTGGAAGACAGACTTTCTCTGCTCTTGGTCCCTATGATACGTGCAAGAGGCTGCTCTCTGCTCCAGGCGCATCTATTCTAAATAGCAGCTCCAGCTGTCGTAGAGGCTGGCAGTCCCTCTTCCTGCAGGAGAGAGAATCTGATTGGTTGAATTTAAATGACGTGTCCAATAAACTATGATCGAGAGACTAGAACCAAATACAAACCCTCAGAGGAGCACTCCTGAGATGGACAGGTCAATTTCAGTGGTCATCGCTAACTGGAAAGTCTCTTCAGTGTGCTTCTTGGTGTGGAGATTACAGAGGTGAGCTCCCAGTTAAGGGGAGCAAAGAAATGTGCACCAAATACAACCAAATAAGGCAGCAGCTCTCCATTTGGGAGAAGGATTTTGCCTCCTGGAGATGTTTGAGAATGTCTGGACTCATTTTTGGCTGTCGCAATTTGGGGATATGTGTGAGTGTTGCTACTGACATTTAATAGGTTGAGACTAGGGATGCTGCTTAAGCATCCTGCAATGCACAGGACTGCCCCCAAATATCAATGGTACAGAGACTGAGAAATCCTGAAATAAAGTAAATATGTAGTGTACAAACATAGATTTAAATTTGTGATCACGGCCTGACCACCTTCCTCTAAAATGTCCTCACTAGTAAGACTAGAGTGTAAGATACTTTAGTAAGTGGGACTCTGTGAACCTGACTCCTGCAGTTTCTGAGGTGCATGTGCAGGTCAGACACCCCTCCTCCCCCAACACATACATGGCCCCCAGGCTCTTCCCTAGAAAGTCCTTACTTCTGTATTTCTCATCCCCAGAGCTCAGAGCTAGAACTGAGGTCTGTATGGTGGGGAAGAGGGCTCCCTTGTGCCTGCATGCTAGTGTCCCTTAGGAAACCATGGGCACACCCTGTGCACACATGGCCCAGGCCTCAGGCACAGAGTTTTGGTTTAATTACTCATAATTTTTATGTGGCAGTGGAAGAATTCGAGTTAACCAGGAGACCTGAGTGAGGCCATCCATAGAGCTGTTTGACTTTGGCAGGACCCTTCACTTCATGGAACCTTCATCTTCTCATCTGTGAGATGGGAAAACGTCTGCCTTCCAAGATTATCAAAAAGGCTCAAAAGAGGTAGTGACCATGTGAGTATTCTGCCACTGTAAAGCTCTAAACCACTGTTACCCCTCGTTGCAGAGCTTTCCTCTGACAACAAGCCTTGGAGGTTTTCGTGATGTGTGAAAAATGATAGTTTGAGAAACGAAGGACTCATTTGGGAGAATGATGGACTGCTAGCTCAGAGCACACCAAGAGCAATCTGGACGGAGCCCAAGTTCTGGGAACTTAATTAGGCAAAGACTTTACAGTCACAGATCCAAAGCATGTCTCTCCTTTAAATGCAAAATACTTCTTATTTTGTGGCAAAAAGCGAGAGAGACTGTTCAGGAAAGTTGGAATCTCTTAAACACCATGTGAATGAGAGAAATGGCAGAGACTTGGGACATGAAGGGAACCTAGGAGGTTCTATTCTTAAAGCACACAGATCCATGACTGCATTTTACCAACTGAACTACGTGGCAAAAGACCAGAACCCATTGTGAGCAGGTAAAGGTTCTGGCTGCTGCCTTGGGAAATGTCTGTCAGAAGCACTGATTCTATTCCACACACACAGCTTCAGAAGTAAAAGAAGATTGCATATAAAATGAAAACAGTATATTTCTGACAGACAGGTAAATGCCCCTTTGCAAAGTCAGTAATAACATGTTTTCAGGGAGGCAAGGAATTGCAAACCTATTTTTGATACAGATTCAATTGTTCCTTTAATCCCAAATAGCCACTCCATAACTGTATGAAACAGAGCAACTGAAGGATAACTGCCCAAATGGAAAAGAGGCAAACCCACTGCTTTCTGTCTTGAGAGGATTTAGGTCGCCTTTCAAAAGTGGCGTATGGAAGAATTGCTCACAACTCACCTAATGCCTCCTTGGCTTCTCCCCACTGCAGAAGTGCTCGGAAATCAGCCATTTATCATACGCCCAGGGGAGAAGGGAAAGTACTCTTCTGTGATGCCCTTGTTCCCTTAAAAGTACACAGATTGAGGCTTCAACACTTCATACAATAATAGATGTCAAAGACGGCAAACAGGCACTGGGGTCATGGATCCTGTCTCCAGTGGTCCAGACAGCAGAAGCGAGGATCACCCTCGACCTGGACAGCACCTTGCACTACAGGGGCAGTGCAGAGTGCTTGCACATCACTTTTTAGAGGGAGGATGTTTATTCTTCCAAAACCTGTCTCTGATTAGTATTCAGGCTGTGCTTACTCAAATACTTCCTCTTCTCCAGGTATTTCTTCTAGGATTCTGAGACTCCAGGCTGATCAGAGACAAGCCTAAGCCAACACCAATTCGAGCCAAGCAAGCATAGGGGAACTTTAGTTTATGGTCAGCATGGTGGGTCAAAGGTAATAGAGGAAACCACTGGGTTCTAAGAGCTATACTCAGGCAAGTCCTCCATCAGATTTTTTGATGGGGGATCAGAGATATTTCAGTTACAGTACTTTTAAATGTGCTTTTACTACCACTGAATATTTATTGAAGTGTATCCTCTGTGCCAAGCCCTTGTGCTAGGCTGATCCTGGGGAGTACCCATGCATGTGAAGGAGAAGGGACTAAAAGACCCAGCCCCTCATAACAGGAACTCTCAACCCAGGGAGGCTTAGAAACAGGGAATTAAAAGTAATTGGAAGAGCAGTGATGGAAAAATGCATAACACTTCATGGAACACAAGACCTAGCTTGGCAGTGGGGGCAGATGGTCATTATGACCAAGTTAGGAGTAGCAGAAAAGGACACGGAGAGAGGAGAAAAAGGAAGAATCTTAATAACTAACAAGAGGGTGACATGGAAGGGAAAGTGATGAATAGTTTATCTATTAAGGTGATGGAGTTTTTGAGACTGGATATGGCTTTGCCCCCACATTTTATCATATTGTAAGACTGATAAATACATCATCATCAGAAATTCTTGGTTTTAATCATGTGAACCCTCAATATATCAGGATGGCTGTGTTAAAGACTTAAATCCCTTCAAGGAGAGAAGCTGGAACAGATGAGATTAATGGAATAGCAGTGTTTGCCTCTCTCTAGAGCTCTATGACCAAAGCATCCCACATGTATCCAGATGTGGCAAAACCAAAAAAAAGATGAGTAAAAAAGCAGCGACTCGTCATGATTGTCAGGCAGTAGCTCATGGGTGTGGGCATAAGACAGAGATAATATGGTCACAGCAAGCTGGGACCATGCCCTGGACATGCTAAGTGAAGCCCAGCCTTGAGCTGCCTTCTCTGTATCCTGCACCTCTGCTACCAGGTGAGTTTGTCTATCTGTTTTTGGCTTGATAATGACTTGTTTATTCCCCCAAAACTTGAGCATTTGATATTCAGTGGGGCTGTCACTGCGGCCACCTGTTGTTATTGCCTCAGTTCCCTAACACTAGATCTTGGCCTTCAAGAAATGGAAACCAGAGCAGGGATAGGAAGAAAACAAACAAAATGATCCTGATACAAGAAACAGGTTTGGTTAGCTTGTTCTTTTCCCTCTATACCCCTACAGATGTAGGAGGGAATATCTCTGGAGTTGAATAGACAAAAGGGTTGAGTGTGAAGGAAGAGTGTGAGCAGGTAAGAAAAGGGTTAGAGCCCAAGTTAGCTCTAAATTTGTTATAGAGGGGCTGCATCCTCCAGAAAATGTGGGGATTCATGAGATAATGGACTCTTGGGTGGTGGAAGCTTTGTGGTATATCTCATATAACCATCATAAAGGAACGGAGAAAGAAGACAGTTGCATGGGCATTGGCTCAGAGAGGCATGTAGACACTCTACTGAGTTTCCTTCTGTTCTAAGAATTAGAGAGAATACTGGAATTTTCTTATTCTCCTGAGATAGAGATGGGAGTGAGCTGGTATCAGAGATACAAAAGGTGCTTCTTGGCTAAGACAAGAAAGGACACTTTTCAAATCGTTGCTCACTCATGCCCATCCATACTCCCTTTGCTAACACAAGCCACATTACTAAACCTGTTGAGCAAAGTGGGATTTGTTGTAGAAATGTTTTTTGCCTTTTTAGTCGTTAGAACAGCAAAGTGACAATGAAAGGGAACGGATGCTTGGAAGGTAAAGCACCAGAGCTGTTAGTACACTTTGTAGAGCAAGTAAATTAGAACAGGATCTGGCATAGGGTGAGGTAGGTTAAAGCCATCCTGGGCCACTTGGATGGCAGACTTGGAGCTCAGCATGGGGCAGAAATACTTTAAGAACAGGATGGAGCAGAACTTCAAGGAGATGGTGAATGTGCATATAGCTAAATCTGGCTTTCTCTTAAGTTTCTAAATACCTTGAGATAACTGCAGGTATGATGATGCTTCTAGGTTAAAAATGTTTATATAATGCATTCCTGCTTATCACCTGGGTAATGTAAAAGATACTAGCTGCACATCAGGTCCCAAGTCCATTTCTCTTCTATGGCAGAAGGATGGTCAGCCAATCTATTGAAAATCACATTAAGGTGGTTTGGGGGCATTTCAAATATGCAGGCTATTGATATTTCGATACCATTCTATTGGTTACATTTCTTTGGGAAATATCCTCTCTGCATTGACTCACTGAGTATAGTCAATGAAGCAGTCAGCATAAATTAAGAACCTGGGATTTCATAGTAGCCTTCTGCACCTCCTTCCTCTCATTCTGTTCTTCTAAACTCACCCCAGCTGCTCCCTTTTGTAGGCTCAAGCCCACTGCATTTCTTAGCCACCCTGAACAGTAGGAAGCGATTGGTTATGTTGGCTCCCCTCGGGATGGATTTCATCAACAATGAATTGTTGCAGAACTGCTGTTTTAAGGTAACAGGTTACTGGGGGCATCTAAGCCGTAAAATTTCCTACATCCACCCTCTTAACACTTGGCTAGTGGGATCCTTTCATTTTGAGACCTTGTGCACAATCTGTCTGCAGTATTGTGTCAAAAGTCAAAGGCTTTTGCAGCTATATTTTTAAAGTGTATTTCTAAGCTGCCCCACTTCATATCCATACCTATTCTACCTCTGCTGCTAAGATCTAACATCATAGAAGCAGCCTTTTTTCTACGCCATTTATTCCAGAGTCTGACCAAGCAGATCTTCTCTAGGCTCTCAGTGGTGTCCTTATGACCAAATTAAGTATGGCTTGGGAGATGTAGCATCTTGGCCTATTTTCCAGGACCCTCAGTTTGAGTTATTCCATGGTCTACCCCATGATACTGAGTCCTTGGTAAGATGTCCATGAGTGAGGTGAGGGACTGCATGTGTGAATGTGTTACTTTCCTGAAATGAGCCACGAAAGTCCATGATCAGAAGACACTCAGGCTCCCAACTCAATCTGTGGCTCTGATCTGAGCATTAGCCCTGTTCACTAAATTCATAAGCACACACTGCATTCCTGTCAGTTCATTTCTACTGGGAACTGGATACATCTCAACCTTTGTGTCCTCCCATGATTCACTAGACTCTTATGAAAGATTTGATTGATCACATCTCTGATGCTGTTGCCTGCCTGGAATTAAAGTGTTACCTGGCATCTGAACTTCCATCAATTACTTCAGTTCCCCAACTAGAATACATTTGAACGCTGGTCTTTCTGGTTTCTTGACTAGACCAACCGTTATAGCCAAGTCACTTTTCTACCGTCTAGCCAAACTAGCCCCAGCTGCCTCCGCCTCTTTCTGCACATGAAATAAATATTCCCCACCTCCTTGTCTTCTCCCACTAGTGATGACACTTGGAAGAAAGATGTCAAGGCTGAGACCATAAAGGGTGACACTGCCCCTTTCCAGATTTGAAATCAGAGTTCTGTCAGTAACAGAAGAGCATAGCCAGAGCAGATGCTTCAGGAAAAGAAGGAGAGCTTCAAGTGGAGAGGAATTCTGAGAATTAAAGATTGTAAAATATTTTTAAAAAAATCCCAATCTACAGAGCCGATCACTCTGTAACATTTACTGAAATGTCAGTGTTCTTTAAAGCTCTCAAATACCCATCCTGGTGATTAAGAAATCAATAATTAACATGCAAATCTGAAAGCTCTAGGCAAATTGAATATTAATTACTGACTTCATAAGTGGAGGCTGCTCAGCAGTATGAAAATAGTTCAGGATAATTAGGATTTAACAACCTTCAGCCATAAAGAAAATAAATACAGGGTTCTTGATGAATGACTTTATTTTTATTTCATTACTGTATTGTAAACATTCTTGGTTTTTCAAAGACAAAGGAGAGAGAGAGAGAGAGAGAGAGAGATATTCTAGATATTTAGAATTTATCATAGTGACAACAACTCCCTTCCACCTTCTGCACTGAAATCCTTTGGGAATTGTGAAACAGAAGTCAAGTTCTGTAGTCTAAGACTGCAAGGTGACCTGTGTCTGTTGGGAATTAAGAATCACTGTACAGAAAGACTAAAGAAAGAATAGGATAAAAGGTTAAAAGAAGCTATGGTTTCAGATCATCTCATCACCCTACCATGCTTGTCTTGGATGTCCCTATTCTTGAGCAGCTGGGTACCACCTTCTTCATTTTGAGATGCATTTCAGCTTCCAACCTCATATGTCAGCCACTGCATTTTGGGATCTTCTGATTTCATCTCTTCTCTGTTTGGTGTCTTGGCTTTCTTTCCTGGCAGTCATTCCTGCTAAATTTCTCAGTTCCAGGCCTCTGCCCCCTGGTGGTTGGTATTTCCTAGTGTCCTCTTTAAAGTAATCTGCATCTAAAACTTTCACCTCTTTGTGTATAGTGTTAGGTGGTCATCATCATTTCGAATTTAACTTTTCCACAAATTTTTCATTGGTAAGCAATGATTATATAAAAATCCCATAAATCATAAATGAGCCTATTGCATTTTTACCAAGGGAGTATTCCCATGTCATTACAGATTAGATTAAGGAGGAAAACAATAGCAATATCCCTAAAGACATCCAATGCCATTTTTCTGTCACTATCTCTACTCTTTCTTCTCAAGGATCAGTGCAATCTTGAATTTAACATCATGAATTTTTACTGTTTGTTGTGGACTCTATAGGTGTGTAAATTGAAACTCCAAAGTTATTTGCCTTAGTTATTTCATTTGGTGATAACATCATGAGATTCAGGCTTGATGCAGGATATAGCAATAGTTCATTTATTTTTGTTGCCAATTATTGTACAATATACTTCAAATTATTTATTCTTCTTTTTAAAATTTTATTTTAAAGAGGATAAAATTAAACATAACAAAACAGAACAAAACAGATACAAGAAAACAATGTAAGAGACACAGATTTCAAAGCAAGACAACCTGAGATCTTTACTGTCTATCATATTGTCTCTTGTTTTCTTCCAAAGAGTTGTTCATATATTCACATACAGGGAATTCATACAACACCAAATAGTATAAAACTGATCAGAACAGGATAATGAAGGCATTTTAGGTCTTCAAGACCAGACAATAAGGAAGTCAACAATGGCTGCCATAGTGTCTCTCATTCTCTTCAAAATAGCTGTCCATACCTTCACGTTTGTTGAAATTAAAACAGATTGAGATCATGCTGAACAAAGAATAATAGTATTGCTGGATTTCATAACATGATGCTATGGAATCAGCACTGGGTACCTTAGTGTCTCTTTTTCTTTAAGGTAGCTGTTCATTTCATTGTGCATTATATAATCAATTCTCATAAACTGTTTAGAAGTTTTATGCATGCATGAGTCTCTACATGTATATCTATCCTTTCTGTATTAGAGGGAAAACAAAACAAAACAAATTCCTAAAAAAACATGAAATGGAAAAGACATATAAAACCACAATACAAGATGATCTACATAGTGGTTACTATGATGTCGCTTGTTGTCTTCAATAGAATTGTTTATATCATCAGGTATAGTATAATTGAACATAGCAGTACATAACAATATTAATAAAAACAAAACATTGGAGACATAAGACTTCAAATGCAGGTAATAGTAAATCAGAATGGGTATCCTAGTGAATCTTGTTGTCTTCAGAGTAGTTGCCTATGATACTATCAAACATAACAGATTCGAATAAAATCAGTCAAGACAAAGCAGCGATCTAACAAACCAGATTCAAATAAGATCAGTCATAATAAGACAGTGTAAGTAATATAGGGCTTCAGTTTAAGTTAATAGGAAATTAAGGATAGTTACCATAGTATATCTTGCTATTTTTGGAATAGCTGTCTGTGCCCTCAAATCTAGTACAACTAGACAGACTGGAACAGAATATAATCAAACTAAACAGAGCGATAAGAATAATGTAGATTTTAAATCCTGATACACTATTAACAATGTCCTCTGCCTTCCTTTTTTAGACAATTCCTCCCCTTTCACTATCACAGGGTGAACTGTACATTTTTGGGCCCCACTAACTCCTTCAGTTTTTAGATTAGGGGGGTAACCTGCTATGTCCCTAAGTGGTTCTGAACATTTTTACCCCTGAGCTTGATCTTGAGTTGTATTCCTTTATCTACAAAAGCCTCAAGGTTTTCCTTCCTTATAGCTGAGTAGTTCTCCACTGCACAAAAGTGTCATGTCTTTCCAACTTATCTGCAGCTGCTGGATGAACTGCCCCTATTTCTCTCTGGTTCCCTGTCACATAGAACGTTATTTTCTCAAATTTGACTTTCAGTCCATAAACCCTTTTTCAGATTGATTATGTTTCCTATACAGAGGATCTCGATGGACTCTATCTCCTGATTTACTCTGCCTGTGTTTCTTTTTGTTAGTGTATCAAGGCCATCTGTGTTAGAGATTATAGCCAACCTTCTCTGCCTCATTTATGCTATGCTATTTTTCTGGCATGAGTTGTGTACTTTTCTCCTTCATTCCACTGTCTGCCCCATTCATTGAGGCCTCTTTGCTACTGTTTCTGAAATCCTGGTGATTTTTTTCTCTCTCTAGAATGCCCTTCAGTATTTTTTGTAGGGTTGGATTGGTGGCCATGAATTAACCCATTTCCTCTTTGCATAGAAGCATCTTGTTTCTCCACTAATTTCTAGAGATAGTTTTGCAGGGTATATCAATCTGGGTTGGAGGTTATTTTCTTTCAGGGTTTGGATTAGTTTGCTCCAAGCTCTTCTTGATTTGATGGTCTGTGTCGAGAAGTCTGCCGTGATTTTGATGGGTTTTCCTTTATAGGTGATCTGTTTCTTTTCTCTGATGGCTTTTCATATTCTGTTCTTGTGATGAATTTCTGGGATCTTGATCATTATATGTCTGGGTGTAGATCTGTTTTGGTTGTAGTTGGCTAAAGTTCTGTATGCCTCATACATCTGAATATCATTTCCTTTTCCTATGCTTGGGAAGTTTTCCTTAATTATTTCTGTGAATAGCCTTTGTATTTCATTTGTGTTTACCCCTGTTTCTTCACTCACATTTTTTATTCTTAAGTTATAGATCCTCTTGTAGTCTTGTAACCTTTGTATTGTTACTGCCTGTTTCCTTGTTATTTTTAAGAGATCTTTCCTTTCACGATCACACATTGCAAACCTATCTTCAAGTTTTGATAATCTATCTTTAGTTTCTTTCAAGCAATTGTGCCAGCTTTCAATGGAATTTTAATTTCCTGGTAATCTCTTTGAATCTGTTTCATGTATTCTAGATTTTAAAAATATTCTTCATTGAAGGTTTCCCTCTTTTTTCTGTGTTCCTCCATTCTTCCATTTGTGTCTTCTTGAGAAGTGCTTAGCCTTTCTTTTGTTAATCTTCTTATATCTTGCTTTACTTGTATTACTATTTCTGTTTTGAATTCTTCTATAATTTCACAAAGATATTTCTTTATGTCAGCTGATCCGTGTCAGCTGATATTGCATGTTTGCTGCCCTCAATCTCTTCTGTATTTACCTCTCCTGGACCCATATTCCCTGAGTTGGTGGCTGGAGGCTTTTTCTTGTTTCTTTTTCTTGTTGTATTTCTGGTTTCTTCCAGTCAGGTGTACAGTGGAGGTCCCAGCCCCTTTCCTATTGGTTACAGTTCTTCTGAAACATGCTGGCTAGGGATTGCTGCCCTCTCCAGTTTGCTGTTGATCAATGAGGTCAAGCAGGAGCAGTGTAGGCTGGCCCCTCCCCTCCAAGCCAGTCAACCAGCGGGGACCTTCACCATGTTAGTGTGTGCTGTGCAGACGGAACAGGTTTGGGACAATTTCAGGGGCAATTTTGTCCCTGGCTATTGGGTCCCAACCAGGGGTGTGACCAGCCCAAGGAGATCCCACTAATCTGCTCTGGGCCAGGAGTGACCAACTGAAGCCACTGCGGTTCTGGGTTCAGGCCTGTCCTGCCCAATTCCAATATGTCATCCAGCTGGTCACCCCCTCCTGCGGGAGAACCAAATTCTGAGCACTCACCACAGCTTACTGTCAATCTCCATGCCAGCTCCATTCTCCATGGCAACGCGTACTCCCACTGAGGGCCTTGGCCTCACCAACCCCCAACTTCAGCTCCACTGTGACTTCGGTGTGATCACGAGTCGTCTGACTCCAAGGCTCCTAGCACAGGGTGGGACCATCTCTGGTGAGAGCAAGTCTGGCTCCAGCCTTCCATCCATGTTTTTCTTTTTCTTTTTCTTTTTCTTTTCCTTTTCCTTTTTCTCTTTCTCTTTCTCTTTCTCTTTCTCTTTCTCTTTCTCTTTCTCTTTCTCTTTCTTTCTCTTTCTCTTTCTTTTTCTTTTTCCTTAGTTTCTTCCTGGGGTGTGAGAATCCCTCTCCTGTTGTCTGGTCTTTTCCATGGTGGTAAATTCTAGTGTCTGAGCTGTTTGTCTCAGAGAGGTGCTTTACCTCACTACTTCTCGATCTGCCATCTTCTTGGGACCCCCAAATTATTTATTCTTCTATTGTGATGGATATTTAGCTTCTCCAATCATCTGTTGAATCTTTTGAGATTATAGATTATAGATGACATTACCTTTAACAGTACTGTCAAATGTTTTCTGCAGTGGTTGTATAAATCTCCCCCCACACCAGGATCTGAAAGTTCCAGTTACTCCACCTCTTTGCCAATATTTGACACTGATTTTTCTTTTCCACTTTAGCCATTTTATTAGGTAGACCTTGATATTTAATGCAATTTTAATTGGCATTTGCTTAAAGAACATCTTTTTTGTATGCTTACTCATGGTTTGGAAATCCTACTTTTCTACTGAAATATTTTCTTTTCCTTATTTTTATTTTATATTTTTAAAATTTTATTTATTTATTTTTTTGGTACTGAGGAGCGAACTCACAACCTTGTGCTTGCCAGGCAGGCACTTAGGTCACTGAGCTAAATCCACAACCCTTTTCCTTACTTTTATACAGTTTGTATTTATTGTTTTTTTTTGTTTTGTTTTTGTATAGGGAATTGAATTGAGGACCTTGTACTTGCCAGGCAGGTGCTGTAGTCTGTATATATTCTTGATAGAACTCTCTGTGGGCAAGGGCTTGCTTTCATACTACTCTGCCTTGGCTTTTCATAAATACAACTTAATTTTAATATAGTTTAAGTTTTCAATCTCTTTCTTGTCTTAAAAATCTTTGGCAACTTCAGTATACTGAAGATATTGCTGGGCATTGTTTTCTAGGAGATTTACTGCTTAATCACTTATATTTATATGTTCAATCCATTTAGAACAGATTTTTAAAGGTATATTGTGAAGTAGTGCCCAACATAAATTTTTTCTGCCTATATTTATGATGCCTTCTGTGTCACCTAGGCTGAACTATAATCCTCCATGTCTCCTTTCTGGTTTGTTCCCAGTTGGAGTGGGCCGTGAAGAACATTCCTTTGTGTAAGCTGGAGCACAGAAGGGTGGTAAAGGCCACTGTGTAGAATTCTGCAATTACATTTTCCTAGTTACTTAATCAAGTGCCACAATCTTAAAACTTTTGAGGAAAACACAGCTAAAGATTTTTCTTGTTTCTCTTTTTCTATAAATTTTATAGTTTTATGTTTAAATTTATGTTGTATTTAAGTTTTTTTTTTTATATCAAGGATGAGGCTTAGGAAGGTTCTTCTTTTCTGTCTATGTGTATCTAGTTGGCCCATCATGGTTTGTTGAAAATACTATCTACATAAATTTGGATTCCAAGTGTTTTTCATGCTGTAAATGCTTGGTCCTCAGCTTAATGGTTTTTGAAGGCAGTGGAAAATTTAAGATGCTGGTCCTAGTGGGAAGTCTTCAGGTCACTGGGAGTGTACCCTTGAAGGGGACTGCAGGACCCATTTTGCTTCCTAGCTATAGGTTGAGTAGATCTTCTCTGCTGTGTGCTTCTGCATCACTACAGGATCAAAAACAACGGAACCAACCAACCATGGACTGGAACCTTCAAAGCTGAGCCAAAATAAACCATTTTTCTTTATCAGTTAGTTATATCAGAATACTTAATAAAAGTAACTGAAAATTGACTAATACCATTCATCCTCCACTGGGTTGCTTTTGTACCTTTGTCAAAATCTATTAGGTCCCTTTGTATAGGTCTATTTCTGGATTCTTTATTCTGTTTCATTGATCTATGTGTGAATCCTTTGGCTAATTCCACATGGTCCTGATTTCTAGTACCATATAGTAAGCATTAAAATTGGGTAGAATGATTCTGTTTTCTTCATTTGTACTTTCCAAAATTCTTTTAACAATTTTGATTCCTTTTCCTTTCCTTATAAATTTTAGAATGAACTTGGTTACCCATTCAGAAAATTTTGGTGAGATTTTGAGGGGAGCTGCATTTATCCTGGGTTTCATTTTGTGGAGAATCAATGTCATTATTTAGTTGAGTTTTCTAATCCATCAGTATAGTATCTTTCTCCATTTATTTAGATGTCCTTTTCAGACTTTTGTAGACTTCAGTGTACAAGTCTTACATTTGTTCTGTACCTTAGTATTTTATTTTACTTTTAGCATTTGCAAATGGCATTTTATTTTCCATAGTTTTATTGCTAGTGTATAGAACTGTATTTAATTTTGTATGCTGATCTTGTATGACCTTGTTAGACTCATTCTTTCTAGAATTTCTTTGTAAATTTCTTGAGATTTTCTAATCAAACTGTTTTATGATTTGAACAAGCAACATTTTTATTGCTTTCTTTCCAACCTGTGTACTTTTATTTATTCTTCTTTTTTGTTTTTTTTTTTTCTTCTCTTATTATGCTGAACAGGACCTCCATTACTGTTTTAAGAATGATGAGAATGGAATGCTTTTCAATTTTAAAGATAAAGTGTTTAATCTTTCTGCATTTAATAGTTTTTTTGGTTGTTGTTCTTTATCAAATTGTGACAATTCCCCTCTATTTCTAGTTCTTTAAGAGTATTTTAAAAATTATGACTGGATACTGAATTTCATCACATGCTTTTATTCTGAATCAATTATTATGATTGTGCAATCTTTTTTCTTTGAGCATTATATTGACTGAATTTTGAATATTGACCAGTTTGATATCCCTTGAATTAACTGTATTGGTATAATATATATGTAGTTGCTTGATATAACTTTTATGTCTATTTCATAAAACATATTGATTTCTAGCTTTCATTTGGGTACTATTTTAATCAAATTTTGATATCAGGATAATCTTGGCCTCTTAAAAGAGTTGAGCAGTATTCCCTCCTGTTCTGTTTTATAGGGATTGTGTAGAATTGTGTTACATTTTCCTTAAATATTTGTTAGAATTCTCCAGTGAAATCATCTGACCTAAAGATTTCTTTTTAAAGGACATTTTAATATCATGACTTCAGAGCTGAAAGAGCAGTTCAGTGATGGAGTTTGCCTAGTATACAAAGGTTCTGGGTTCAATTCTGAGAACCACCCCTGAACTGCAAATTCATTTTCTTTAATAGTTACAAAACTATTCAAATGATCTATTTTGTATCAGCTGTATTAGTTACTATTTTTTAATAGTTACAGAATCTGCAGTGATATTTTCTCCTTTATTTTTCACTTAATTATTCATACTTTTGATTTTTCACCCACTTGATAAGGATTTTTTTCAATTTTATTAGTTTCTCTGAAACAACTAAATTTTGGCTCCGTCTTTATTTTTTAGCTTTTAAAAAATCTTACTAAATAAAAACTGTATGGAAAATTGGACTACATGCTCTTTATCTCAATCTGATAAAAGCCATATATGATAAACTAACAGCTAACATCTTACTAAATGGACAAAACCTGAAAATTTTCAACCTAAAGTCAAGAACAAGACAAGGATGTCCATTAGCACCACTCCTATTCAATATAGTTCTGGAAATATTAGCCAGAGCAATTAAACAAGAGAGAAAAATAAAAGGAATAAGGGTAGGAAGAAGTTAAATAATCATTATTTGCAGATGATGTGATACTCTACATAGAAGACCCCAAAAGCTCCACTGATAGACCTCTAGATGTAGCAACCAAATTCAGTAATATATATGGATACAAAATCAACACTCAATGATCAATAGCATTCCTGTACACAAACAACAAACTCACTGGAGCGAAATAAGGGAAACCACACCCTTGAAAATAGCATCCAAAAAAATGAAATACTTAGGAATCAATCTAACAAAAGAAGTAAAAGATCTACACATTGAAAATTACTCTGAAAAAAATCCAAGAGGATTTCAAAATGTGGAAAGGCATTCATTATTCAGATAGGAAAAACAGACATTGTGAAAATGGTCATTCTCCCCAAATTTTTATAAAGATTTAAGGCAATTCCAATCAAAATACCATTAATATACCTCATTTATCTAGAGAAATCATTCCTAAGATTCATCTGGAACTGGAAGAGACCTAGAATAGCAAAGGCAATTCTGGGCAACAAAGGCAAGGCAGGAGGCATCACAATCCCTGACTTGAAATTATATTACAAAGCTACTGTGATAAAATCAGCATGGTACTGGAATAAAAAGAGACCTAAAGATCAGTGGAATAGATTAGAAGATACAACCACAACTACAAACACACTCAATCACCTTATATTTGACAGCAGAGCCAAACATGGTCCCTGGAAGAAAGCCTCTTTAATAAGTGGTGCTGGAAAAACTGGCTTTCCACATGCCAAAAACTAAAAATAGATCAATGTTTATCACCATGCACTAAAGTCAAAATGGATCAAAGATCTAAAATATTAAGACAGAAACACTAAATCTGCTGGAAGTTAAAGTAGGTAGAAACCTTGAAGACATCAAGTAGGCAGAGAGTTCATGAACAAAAATCAAACTGCATGAGAAACACTACCCAGAACTATCTTACTAAACTGTTTTTGCATGTCAAGAGAAGTGTACAACAGAGTGAAAAGAAAACCCACGAATTGGAAAAATATCTTAGCCAACTGTTCCCTAGACAAAGGATTTCTATCTAGAACATATAAAGAATTAAAAAATCAGGCCCCAAATTCAAAGACCCAATCCAAAATAGGCATCTGAGATAAATACATACTTCTCAGATGAAGAAATACAAATGGCAAATAAATATATGAAAAAATGTTCAGCATCATTGGTCATTAGAGAAATAGAAATTAAAACAACCCTGAGAGTCTGTCTTACTCCAGAAAGAATGGCCAATATCAAGAAATCAACAAGTGACAAATTTTCGAGGGGTTGTGGGGAAAACAACTGTTCTCCACTGTTGGTGGGAGTGCAGACTAGTGCAACCATTGTGGAAATCAGTGTAGTGGTTCCTCAAAAAGCTAGGATTAGAGGTTCCATTTGACCCAGCTATTCCACTTCTGGGCATATTCCCAGAAGAACTGAAAACTTCATACTACAATGACATATGTGCCCTCATATTTATAGCAGCACAATTTGTAACAACCAAATCTTGGAAATAATGCTAATGCCCACCAACTGAGGAATGAATAAAAAAGATGTGGTATTTTTATACAATGGAGTACTACTCAGCTACAAAGAATGATCACATTGAGACTTTTGTACATAAATGGATGCAACTTGAGACCATATTCATAAGTGAAATAAATCAAACTCGCATATGTAAATACCATATTGTCTCCCTAGTATAAGAAACTGAAAGAGCAAATAAGATCCAAAATCTACAATAAATATCGTGTAAGGATAAAAAATTGCTCAAAGGTGAAAAGTAATTAGGATAGGGGAAAGGAGGAAAGAAAGAAGGGAAAAAAGTATAAATTTGTATATGTATATGTAAGATAGCTAAGATGACTCTACTACTTATTCTGCTGGTTCTTGGAAAAGAACAGTTAATACTTATTAGATCAATTTTGCATGTCTGTATCTGGTAATATAAGCAACTCTTTTGAAGATAATGATATGCAGTATAACAACCATTGTTAAATTCATATCTTCTTGTTTTTGTTATTGCTTTGGGTTTGTTGTTTGTTTTGCTTTTTGTTTTTCTTTTCTGTGTTTTTTCTTTCAAATAAAAAAATCCTATTGATACATTTTAGATATACACAATTATCACATTCATCATACAGAATTTCTTCCTGTACATGATATATTTTGCTTCCTTTTTCCCTTTCTCCTCCCCTCCCTTCAACCCCTCTTTTCTCCTTATCTGCAAAAGCTTTGTTTCCATTTCCTCCTTCAATTCTTTCTT
>PVJX010029738.1:0-22660 GCA_004027295.1 Dolichotis patagonum | reverse complement strand
GTTCACTATTTCTTTCACTGTTTTTATCAATTCTTCTTTTACCTGGGCAAGTATTTCTGATTTGAATTTCTCCATAGCTTTCCCTATTTGCTTATTTATTTCATTTGATATTATTTCAGACATTTCTAAAGTATCACTTTATATAAGAAGTTTGCTGACTTCTGATATAGAGCAGTGCTATCTTTATGAATGATGAAAATTTTTTGTATCTGTATCCTCAATTACATTGACTACTAACTTAATGTGGCTTTTGAGCTCTTAAAATAGTGTGACTATGAGACAGAATTTTATAATTTGTTTATCATTAAATAGCGACATTTTACTGGTGGCTACTCCAGCTCTAGACAATGTTAAGTCTTATGATTCTGTATTCCATTCTGCTCTCTGTGTTCTGTGCTTTCTTTTGGTTCTGTGATACTCTCTTTCAATTTAGTCAACTATCTTAGGTCAAGGAGAAGGCAGCTCTCTTAATCAGATTTTTGCCCTGTATTGGTTTTTATTGTCTGCCAGAAAACACTTAATGGGAAGTGCTTGAAAAATGCATTTGGCCATGTACTTATTTCCTCCAAGGCTTTGATTATCCATCCCATATGCCTTAGTTTGGGGAAAAATTGTTGTTTTTTTCAACTCAACTGGGCCCCAAATGGAGAAAGTCTTAATCAAGTTAGAGTTCAGGGCTGCAGGCAGGCAAAACCTCACTTAGCAACTCTATATTTTCTTCCAGCACTGCTTGAAGATTGGCAAGTTTCAGCCCTAGTTTATGTCTCTCATAAGACTACTAAACACCAACAAGAAGCCACCAACACACATTACCAATATGAGTGTTGCCCAGCCAGTTCTGTTAATGGTAAAATCACAGTTGGAGTGCGTTCCACTTTCAAGCAGAGGTAACACATGAAAATTTTATCAAGTGCCATGCAATTGCCTAACATGGGCCACTAGTTTTCCAGTCTCCAATATCTGAATCTTTCTTGTCCTGAGCCTGATGGAACCAATATGATCTCGGTGCTTTCACGGATAGCAAATTATCTCCAAATTCTATGCTGGTTAAAATTAGATTTGCATTTGTACAATGCACATACAGTTAACATTGGCTTTGCATAAAAATTTTCTTATTTGTCATAAACTCCTGGAAACCAGCAATTCAGGATCATTTATTCGTACTGGAATGTATGAAATCATACAAGGAATGATCAGGATATTTTGGATCACCCATCTTATTGCTCCATCATGAACAACAGATTTTCCTCATTTCAGCATACATGATGGTTGTCTACTATATCCATGTTACAAAAAATTGCATGAAAGTACAAGGGAAGAAGGGCACTAGGTCCACTGTTTGTTAAAGACACATCTCAGAAATTGTATGCCTCATTTTCTCTCAAATCCCATTGGCCACATGGCCAATCCTTAATCACATTGGCCATTCTTAGCTGCAAGCGAGTCTGGGAAATATAATTATTTTTCATAGTGATGTATGTCCAACTGAAAATGGAAATCCTGTCACTACGACATGAGGGAAATGGGCAGAAGATTCCAGATGTATAGCAATCTTTGAACTCCAGTGACAAGAAAAATATTTAATTGAAATGATCAGAAACTATCTCATAAAATAAGAACAACATACATTTAAGCTACACATAATGTGGATGTGGTGGCACATGCCTATAATCCTAGCACTTGGTAGGCTAAGGCAGGAGGATCACTGTGAGTTCTATATCAGTTTGAGCTACAAAGTGAGTTCAAGGCCATCATGAACTACATAGTGAAACCCTGTCTCAAAAAGACAAATATATATATAAAATCAATAGCATCTTGTCTGGAAAGAAACATTGGATTTCTTGCCAGGGATATAGCTCAGTGGCATAGTACCTTCCTGGCAAGCACAATGTTCTGAGTTTGATTCTGGAAAGAAAGAAAGAAAGAAAGAAAGAAACAAACAAACAAACAAAGAAACAAAGAGAGAAAAAGAAATAATGTATTTCTACATTGTATTTTAGATTTCTGGATTGTTTTCTCCCAAAAATTTTTGTGCTCTTTGAGGGCAGAGAGGATATGTCTCTTGCCCCTGGTAGATATCCTATTTGTACTTGTCAATGGAAGAATCAAGAGGAGTTGATGAAATCCTGATATTTATTATCAATTCTTCCTCATGAGCTACTTGGTACAATTTCTAGCTAATGAATCATTGGAATACTGTCTAGTTCAGGACCATTGTCTTCATCCTAATTATTGAGGGTGGCATGATGGCTGGGTCCTTGGTATGCCCCATTTTTTGTTTTGTTGTGTGTCATTGTCTTGTGGGACATCTTCTCTGAGACCCAGAGAGTGCATGGGTAGTGAACTACCAAGCCAGGACTAAAAACCAGTTCTTGTAACCCTTAACCCAGTGTTCATTCCACAGCCTCAAGTTTAATCAGTGAGGAGAGGAGAAGACAGGGGTGGGAGGGGATATGTCTGTCTCTTTTGACCCCAGAAGGCTTCTTATAGAAGGGACAGAAGGTGGGAGCCTTCCTGAGTTTGAGAGTACAGCCTGAAAGAGACTTTTCTGAAAAGAAGTATTTTTAGAGTGTTTTGTTTCACTTCACCATTCATTCATGAATTCATTGTTTCATTCATGTATTTACCAAACATAATAGAATACTAAGTTCAGGTATATTTCACCTGAGGATACACAAAGCTCAGAAATCTTGGAGCATATATTCTCCTGCAGAATAGATAGTGAATGAATAACATCAGCAAAATAATTTCTGGTTGTGCTAAGTGCTCTGAAAGCAAAGCAGTCTATTTCAGAACATATACACCTCTCTGCAGTTCAGCTGAATCATCCATAAAATGCAAATAGAGAGACCTGCAATTCCAAAATCCCAAATATGAAAGCTTTTACCTCACTTGATGGCCACATGACATGATTTGATGCACTTGGAGGAGAATCTTTATATAAACTGAAGATCTGGTTATTCTTTTTTTCTTACAAAAATTTCCACTCAGAGTGGAAAACCCTATGTACCAGTGCAGAGATGTATGTGTTCAAATGGGACCTGCTGCCCAAGCGCCACTAGATATTATATAATACAAGCTACATGCATCATGAAATCTGAAAAATTTTGAAATCCAGAATATTATCTAGTCCCAAAGATATTAGGGTTTGAAGAACTGTAATACTTCCTCCAGGCTACTGTGAAAATTAAATTAGTGAATACATATATATTTTTTCCAGGTCAGAGACGCAGACTAGAGCCAGAACATGCACAATAAAAGCAATAAAAGCAAGACGACATTTCATGCAAAGTGTAATAGAGCAATGTAATTGATCGAATTCACATTAATAGAGAAGCTCTGATGCTGATTGATAACTTGTACAGAAGGTGAAGCAGGGACATCAGTTTGGAAGCCATCGCAGTAGTCCAGAGGAGTGAAATGACTAATTGGAATAGGGAAGTGGCAGTAAACTGAGAGAAAAGTGGACACATTCAAGACACAACTTAGAAATACAGGGAACACTGGTTTTCTAATAAAGTTTGCCTTTGAATTTACATGTCAGCATGTAAAGGCTGACGATTTCACAGTCCTTGTATCAGCCATGTTAAGCCCAGTGGCACAGTGTACTCAAATACAGGCTTCTAAGAGGAGTTCTCTTGTTCATCTTCTAGTTCATCTTCCCATTTGAACAAGCTCTTCTTCCTATTATCTCTCCCCTAGTATGCTCCTTAAGGGAAAAGATATGTAAAGGAAATAAATGATTTGGAAGAAAAAAATGGAAATAGAGCTTTTGTAAATGTGAGGGAGAAGAAGGATTGGAGGGAGGGGAGGCGCAGGGGTGAAAGTAAAGAACTAAAATGTGCTGTGTACATGTAAAGATCCCCTATGATCAATGCAGTCATTATGTACTAATAATTATAAACTAATAAAAAATACAAGAAGAAAACAAGAGGGAGGGAAAGAAAGAGCGGTTCTGTGCATCTCTCCCCAGCTCTGCATTCAGTGACACCACACTGGCAGTTTGAAACTGGCTGTGGTAGGAACATCTATGCTGTGGAATTTGACAAATACTACAAATCAGAACAACACATGAAGGAGTTTTGTTGGGGGCTGTGGGGCAGAGAGGAAAAGCTGGTTGTTAAACGTTTGCCAGCATGCCACTGGTTAAGGCATCACTTTATTTTCCCATAAGCAAACTTCTTTAGAGTTTCCACTTTCCTCAATCCACAAAATACTTAAATATTTTAGCAAACTCAGTCGATGATCCCGGTCTCAAACACTTCATGTTTTTAAATCAGTTAATTCAGGGACACTTCCACTTCTTCCTAGGGTCTCATATAGATTCATAAGAATGGGATGAGAAGAGAGCTCGGGGTTCATGATGGTCCTTTATCCGTGTTTCCCCCTCTGGAACACTGCTCACCTCCATGGCCTTCAGTGTTATTCCCAGAAGCATTATTTGTCGTCTTCTGATGATGAGCTGCATGCACCCAGCATGTTGAAGGATCTGAAATCCTATTACCAGGACCCATATAAGGGGTTTACAATGCTTCATTCCTTTCTCTCTTCTAAAGCCCTTTGTCTTTTCTTGACTCAGTCTTTCCGTACAGACTGAATAGTACACGTTTCCCCTAAACCTTAGAGTAATATTTATGCTCTAGGAAGACATGCCATATTTACTTAAGAGCTTCTTGTATCCTTGACTGCCTATTACCATATACTCCCAGGTATTTGAGCGCTCCAGTTGGAGTAATATAGCTTCGAAGGATAAGTAGAAGTCTGATGGGTAGGACTTCCCTGGTAGGAACAGTGTCCTGAGTAGAGAGACTTGTAAATGGGAGACCTTGGAATTAGCATTAAAAGAATTGTGTCAGGTAAACTCCCATAAGCAGACAGGGACAAATTATGGAAGATTTCAGAGCTCATAATAAAAGGTTTGAGCTCATACTGTAAACAAGAAAACAGCAAAAATCATTTTAGAGGCACTGGAATAAAACAATGATTAATGTTAGGGAAACTTGATGGATAATATGGATTGAAAGAGTGCCAGCCTCAAGACAAGGGTTTGGACCAGAGCAAGGGCAGGTTAATCCCAGCTGGTCCTGTGATAGCTAAAATGGGAAAGCAAGAAGAAAGTGAGAAGGATGATGCAGGAGGTCAAGTGGTCTCAGCAAATGGCCTTAATATCATAGGGAGGAAACCCAGGGTAGTGAAAGAGGAAAAAAAAGTTTCATGTACCTATCTTCAACAAAATTTAGGCACATAAAGGTGAATGAAAAAGTCCTTGGAGAACCTTCTGAGCTGTCTTGCATTGGAGAAAAAGAAAGGTGGGGGAAGTTTTATGTGTCTCATGTTAGAAGAATTAAGTTAAGTAGACTTTTGGTCTATTAGATATTAACATGATTGGTTGATTAGCTCAAGTGGGATGACAAAGTCATTATTTGAGCTAGAAATCTACTGTAGAAACACAGATTGGATCTTTCCATATATAAGTTCTGGCTCAATGAAAACCATTGTTCTGAAGTAAAATACTGATAGAAAACGTGAAACGTGACAGCAAACCCATGGTTACTTCTAAGGCAGGACCCGTTGAGTGTAATTTGGTGAGTAGCAAAGCTCTTTGACATTTCTCATATCTTCTTTAAAGACCTTTATTCCCAGGGCTCCTTTGTCTCTCATATTAAACCTATATGCCCAAGAATCACTTTTCTGGGTAGGTTCCCACATCCCATTTTGCCTAAGGACCCTTGTTTCATGTATATAGTCTTAGCATGATTAACAGCTGATCTCTCACTCCTGTAAGGATCCCACTTGATCAATTGTATGGTTACAGGTCACCCAGACTTCAGTGTCTGCCACTGCCATCTCCTTTTGAAATTTATGCACTGGAAACCCAATGCATAGGGAAATCACACATCTACAAATTATCTTGGAGATGATTTCCAAAAACAATCCAAGATGAGAACCAGCCTACAAAATGGTAATGCCAAGATAAGATAGCAAGAGTGTATACTTCACAATGAAGTGCCATTTGTTAAGTGGGTGACCTTGGGAAAGTCAGTTAATATTGCTAAGCTGTGTCTTAATTTGCTCTATAGGGATCATGGATTGCTTCTCTTCCTACTAGAATATAATGAGGCTTAAATATTATGAGAAGCCCCAATGATATGTACCAGGGCAGCCTTATAAAGTAAACAAATTACTAAAATCTTAGTGCATTATTCTTACCAAGTGTACTTGTGTTTGTGGACATTTCTTGATCCTTCAAATTTTAGATTTTGGCAGCTAATCAATGGCTTCTCCATGGTAGGATACTGTATAACAGCAAGTAGGAAAATACTACTTCTATGCCTTAAGAGATACTTTGCTAGAAAGCTGAGATGCTATATGTATTTCATATATACATACCAAGTATATTTCATATCATATATATATATATATATATATATATAAAGCTCAGTGACTGATAAAATCTCAGGGTTGAAGGTGCTATTTAAACCATTAAAACAGGATGAGTTGTTTATTTTTACAGTATAGCAAAAGAGATTCAGCATGTGGAACTTATGCATTCTGATTTTTGGTGCATTTTGAAACAATAATTTATTATTTCTTGTGTTTTTCAGGGGCTTCCAATGTGGAAACTGAAGAGACAATTTCTTATCCTTTTAAACATGATCCTAATTTCCAGACTCCTTGGGGATAGGTGGTTTCCTAAAACTCTGCCCTGTGATGTCAGTCTGGATGCTTCAAAGACCCATGTGATTGTGGACTGCACAGATAAGCACTTGACAGAAATTCCTGAAGGTATTCCCACCAATGTCACTAACCTGACCCTCACTATCAACCACATACCAAGCATTTCCCCAGACTCCTTCCACAACCTGGACCATCTGATAGAGGTCGATTTCAGATGCAACTGTATACCTATTCGAATGGGGCCCAAGAACAATGTGTGTACCAAGAGACTTCAGGTTAAACCTAGAAGCTTTACTAGACTCAGTTATTTAAAATCCCTTTACCTGGATGGAAACCAGCTTCTAGAGATACCTCAGGACCTTCCACCCAGATTGCAGCTTCTGAGTCTTGAGGCCAACAATATCTTTTTCATCACAAAGGAGAATCTAACAGAACTGGTCAACATAGAAATACTCTACTTGGGCCAAAACTGTTATTATCGTAATCCTTGTAATGTTTCCTATTCAGTTGAAAAAAATGCCTTCCTAAACCTGAGAAATTTAAAAGTGCTCTCACTGAAATCTAACAATATCACAGCTGTCCCTACTGTTTTGCCATCCAATTTAACAGAACTCTACCTTCACAATAACATCATCACAAATATCCAAGAAGATGATTTTAGCAACCTCAACCAATTGCAAATTCTTGACCTAAGTGGAAATTGCCCTCGTTGTTATAATGTCCCGTTTCCTTGCACACCCTGTGAAAATAACTCCCCCTTGAAGATTCATATAAAAGCTTTTGATGCACTGACAGAACTACAAATATTACGTCTACACAGCAACTCTCTTCAGCATGTGCCCCCAAGATGGTTTAAAAATATGAAAAACCTTAAAGACCTAGATCTTTCTCAAAACTACTTGGCCAGAGAAATTGGGGATGCCAAATTTTTGCAGTTTCTCCCCAACCTCATCCAATTGGATCTGTCTTTCAATTATGAACTTCAAGTCTATCATACATTTATAAATCTATCATATTCATTTTCTTCATTGAAAAACCTGAAAATTTTGAGAATTAAAGGATATGTCTTTAAAGAGCTGACAAGCCATAATCTTTTACCCTTACGTGATCTTCAAAACCTTGAAGTTCTTGATCTAGGCACTAACTTCATAAAAATTGCTAACCTCAGCCTATTTAAACAATTTCAAGATTTGAAAGTCATCGATCTTTCAGTGAATAAAATATCACCTTCAGGGGATTCAAGTGAAACTGGCTTCTGCTCGAACACTGTAACTTCTGTAGAAGGTTATACACCCCGGATCTTTGAGACGTTACATTATTTCAGATATGATGAGTATGCAAGGAGTTGCAGGTTCAAAAACAAAGAGGCTCCTTTGTTGGATTTTAATGATGCATGCTACATGTATGGGCAGACGTTGGACCTGAGTAGAAATAATATATTTTTTGTCAAGCCCTCTGATTTTCAGCACCTTTCTTTCCTCAAGTGCCTCAACTTGTCAGGAAATGCCATTGGCCAAACTCTCAATGGCAGTGAATTCCAATATTTACAAGAGCTGAAATACTTAGACTTCTCTAATAACCGGCTTGATTTACTCCATTCAACAGCATTTGAGGCACTTCGTAACCTGGAAGTTCTAGATTTAAGTAGTAACAGCCATTATTTTCAATCAGAAGGAATTACTCACATGCTGAACTTTACCAAGAACCTAAAGTTTCTGAAGAAACTGATGATGAATGACAATGACATCTCTACCTCCACCAGCAGGACCATGGAGAGCGAATCTCTTAAAATTCTGGAATTCAGAGGGAATCACTTAGATATTTTATGGCGAGATGGTGATAACAGATATTTAAAATTCTTCAAGAATCTGCTAAACTTAGAAGAATTAGACATCTCTAGAAATTCCCTGAGTTTCTTGCCTCCTGAAGTTTTCGATGGCATGCCTCTAAGACTAAAGAACCTCACTTTGGCCAAAAATGGGCTCAAAAGTTTCAACTGGGGAAAACTCCCACTTCTGAAAAATCTGGAAATTTTGGACCTCAGCCACAACCAACTGACAACTGTCCCTGAGAGATTATCCAACTGTTCCAGAAGCCTCAAGAAACTGATTCTTATGAAGAATCAAATCAGGCATCTGACAAAGCATTTTCTAGAAAATGCTTTCCAGTTGCGATATCTCGACCTCAGTTCAAATAAAATCCAGATTATCCAAAAAAGTAGCTTCCCAGAGAATGTTCTCAACAATTTGGAGATGTTGCTTCTACATCGCAATCGGTTTCTGTGCAACTGTGATGCTGTGTGGTTTGTGTGGTGGGTTAATCATACAGAGGTGACTATTCCTTACCTGGCCACAGAAGTGACTTGTATGGGGCCAGGAGCACACAAAGGCCAGAGTGTTGTCTCTCTGGATCTATATACCTGTGAGCTAGACCTGACTAACCTTATTCTGTTCTCGTTTTCCATATCTGTAGCGCTTTTTCTGATGGTGGTTATGACAGCAAGTCACCTGTACTTCTGGGATATGTGGTACATTTACCATTTCTGTAAAGCCAAGATAAGGGGATATCAGCGTCTGCGATCAGCAGAATGTTGCTATGATGCTTTTATTGTGTATGACACTAAAGACCCAGCTGTGACAGAGTGGGTTTTGGATGAGTTGGTGGCCAGATTGGAAGACCCAAGAGAGAAACATTTTAATTTATGTCTGGAAGAAAGGGACTGGTTACCCGGACAACCAGTTCTAGAAAATCTTTCACAGAGCATACAGCTTAGCAAGAAGACGGTGTTTGTGATGACAGAAAAATATGCAAAGACTGAGAATTTTAAAATAGCATTTTACTTATCCCATCAGAGGCTCATGGATGAAAAAGTAGATGTGATTATCTTGATATTCCTTGAAAAGCCCGTTAAGAAGTCCAAGTTTCTTCAGCTCCGGAAAAGGCTCTGTGGGAGTTCTGTCCTTGAGTGGCCAACAAATCCGCAGGCTCATCTGTATTTCTGGCAGTGTCTTAAAAATGCTCTGGCCATGGACAATCACGTGGCCTATAGTCAGATGTTCAAGGAAACCGTCTAGTTCTTTCTGAAATGTGGCCACCTAACTTACCCAGGGGATGCCTGGCTGTGTAAATTTTCTCAAAAATATTTCATTGAAAGAGTGTTTTGAAATTCTCCAAGATCTGGGATTGCTCATATCAGAGAGGAGTCATATGGCAAAGGAATTGGAAAGATGATATTTAAATAATGCATCAGGTTTTCTTTCTTATTTTTTTTTCATGTTTCCTTTTGCCTGTGAGTCTCTCGACTCAGCTCTTCTATAAAACACTGTAGGAAGAAGGGTGGCAAGGAGAGAGCTCAAGACTCTGGTTCATTTGCATCTGTGATTATGAAATATATACAAAATTGTGACACTGAGAGGAACCATGTTTTTACCCTTAAAACATACTGACATGTTCCAAAATAGGGTGTGATATGCTTAAGCTCTGTCTGTGTGACACAAAATGGTCTATGTAAACAGAATTGGTTTAATGAGATTAAAAACTCAGTTAAGACCTCAACCAATTGCTTCAGCATCATCTAGTACCCTCTTCTGTGCTGGCCAAATGTTGGCTTTGTTCCCTTGTACCTGTTGCTGGGCTCAATGGGGGAGCAGGGAAATGACTTTACCATTGACGGACAGTCTGCATACAAATGGAAAAAGATTAAATTTGCTACCCTTATGCAAAATGATGCTCACTACCTTTGATGACAGTCTACTGGCTGCAATATTGTTGTCTGCACTGAAAAACACTATATCCAAAGTAACAGCCACATTCAATGATCTTTGAAATTATTTTGTTAACTAATTCAACAAATTTGTAAATATCTGCAACTTTAACCTACCAACATTAGATGGTTTTGATGGTAAATGCAAAAGGAGGATGGAAAGAGCATGCACTTATTTATAGTTATCAGGAAGAAAATCAGATGGATGACAATTACATAAATTCCTTTCACTTTTGATGGAAGGAGGAGAAGAAGCAGAGGTTGACAGACTTCACATGGATAAAGCAGCAGTTTTGAACTTCAACTTTTGTATTCAAAAACAACAGAATGGACTAAGATATTATTAAGACAAACTGGGTATAAATTCACATGAGTTCAAAGCTTGTAATCTGAACAACTTGCTTTATTTTATGAAAAAGTAACTCAGAATTGTCTGTGCTATTTTGAAAATAGTGTATATAGGTTCCAGAGCTGGAGCACTAGCTTGGAGAAACTGTATTTTCTTCATGTAGGAATGTCAAAAATTTTAAGCATAGCTGTTACTACATAGTACATGAATTATTTCCAAAGGACACTTAATCAATTGATAGGGGTCATAAATTCCCAAATTAAACTCTGGAATGATAGAGAGGTAATTATGTTGCTAGAGTTGCTATTTCTTAACTTCTGTTAGCTTTGTTGTACTCAATAGACTTCTTTCTTCCTCAGTAAAAACAATGAAAAAAAAATAGCTCCTGACCATTATTGATTTTCTTCTATTAAAACACATAAAAGGGGCAGGGAATTTGTTTCAGCGGCACAAGTGCCTGCCTGGCAAGCACAAGGCTGTGAGTTTGATCCCCGGTATAAAAAAAAATAAATGTATAAAGTTTCAAAGATTTTGGTGATTAATAAATCATAAATCACTTAGAGGCAACTTAAACATCTTCTGAAGTGGATTAAGAGGAAGAGAAACTAAAAATAATGCAACTTACAAACCGCAGCACATTTTGTCATGAGGTTAAGCCCAGCGGTTTGGTCTAGGAAAACAGGCGCAAGCACATCAACAGATGGTATTTATCTAATCCCTTTATCATCTTGACCACTCACTCACTTAACTATCTGAAGTCACTCAGCAGAGTTTTGTAGGAATGGGGCTGTTCATAGGTGACTCAAATGCAAAACCACTACCTCAGTCTACCATGAGAATGTGATCCAAGTGCCCCATAAAGCTGAATGTGAGGCTTCTGTGCTGACCCACCTACTGTCAGCTCTGCTGCAGAAGGTAGATCCCACTCCACCATCAAGATTTGGCTCCCAGTTTATTTCAATCCTGAACCTGGCAAGGTGGTGTTCCTCTTCCTAGACAGCAAGACGGGGGCATTTTTAGGATTGAGGCCAAGGGACACCTTGGGCAAGGCACATGTTACACTTGAGAAAAGGGCAAAGAAAGCACCTGCATTCTGGAGAGGAGAGAATAGATGGGTGTCATCGTGGGCCCATTCCTGAATCAGGTTCTCTAGGCCCCAGCATCCTGTCTCCTTGCAGCGCTGTATGTATAAACACCCTTCCGCCCACATACTCTCTTAAATATAGTCAGGGCATGTAGAAGGGATACAGAGATCTGAGAACCTGGATCTTGTGCCATCTCCAAAGATGCTGTGATGAAAGCTGGGAAAGAACACACCGTGTTCTTTCTGATGAGGCCTTTTCCTTCCCATAATACATGGGTTCTTTTTGTTTTGTTTTGTGTTGTTTTACTTCTGCCTTCTCATCCGAGCCTCAGTGCATAAGAGAAGCAGAGTGCACATCCTGCTAGCTCTTTATGACCCACTTGTTAAATGGAGATGGAGCTGAGGTTGGAGTTTTTCCTCTGTCTCTTCTGCACATGCTCAGTGAGCTAGAAACACAGCTTATGGGGAAGACTGGTTAGAAAGACTGTGGGAAGTCTCTTCTCCTTGGAGGTTTTGGGTGCCAGAATCTGGAAGCAGTTAGTTACAAGACACAAAGTCAGTTGCAAATAATGAAATGTGGAACCCTTGGCCCTAAAGAACACTGGGGACTTCTTTGCAGCATCTGAAGCACAGATAGTGAGAAATGTGGGAAGGAAACAAGCAAAGGACCTGATCGAGAAGATGACATACTTTGAGATGACATACTTTGAGAATACCAAGCAGAAAATTAACCCATTTTGCTAAATTCATATAATAAAGGGAACATGAAACCAATCCATTAACCAACCTACACAGACAAGAGGAAAGATTAAAAAGGAGAAAAAGTCCCCAGCTCACTGTGAGGTTGTACAGTAAGAGCCTTGGTAACACTGTGGCCATCCATTCTGGTGGGAATGGAATGTGATGGGGGTAGTTTCATGCTGCTTTAGGTTTTCTTTCTTTGCCACTGTTCTTTTTCTTCCTCCTCCCTCTCCATTTTTTTTGACTATGCACACCCACGGCAAACCTCATATCATGCAGAAAAATGAAGAGAAGGCAGCAGATCTGCAGGTGGATTTTTCCCTGGAGAAAGGCAGTTATGCACGTACTTTTGATTTAAAACTTGTTCTTCCTCACACACAAAGAGTGAATCCTCACATGCTCCAGTGAGCATGACCCTCTATAATTGTCTCTGTAAAAACTTCCCTGGGTGACACTGGCTGAATCCCCTGCCACATTCAAATTCATATTCTTTCTACTTCCTTCAAGTTTCAAGAATTGGCTTCAGAAAACTGGATGCAACTTGATCAACTGCCTTGAAGATTTTCCCCAATCTCAGGTTGTAATTCATTTCTAACATATTTGCTATGACATTTTAGTGATTTCATTTTTTCATAGATTTATCACTGCATCTTCTTGATGACTTATATTAATTCAATGTTTTGGAAAAGCACAGACTTAAAGTGACCAAGGAAGTTTGAGTCAGCATCTTCCCACAAGCCTCCCTCTAGAAACAGTGTGGAAGGATCTGGAGGGAAAGAAGTCCTGGTGGCCATGGCAGTTTTCAGATGTCTCCAGAGCTCACTGGAGGACAGGGTGAGGCATGTTTCTAGACAGAAATGATTTTCTGGCTGGTGATAACACTTAAGGTGACAAAGGTTGCTAACTTGGATGTCATCATGCTCATGTTTGATACACAATGAGATGTAGATTCCAGGAACTTTTATAACAGTGAATTGCATGAGTTGATATCTTCAGCAAAACTTTGTAGTAACACACACATAATCTGTGTCTGTGGCTCATTTTCAGTGGGACTGCCATGCTAAGAAGATGGCTTGAGCTGTTTGGAGAATTAGGTCTTGATTTCTGTCAAACAGAAGGTGAATAACATTCCTGGGCAAGGTCCAAATGGAGCTTCACCATGCAGGACTTAGTTACTTGGTGACATTCATTAAATAAAACAGTTTCTATTTCCTATCTCTCGCTCTTAAGCCTGAAGTTGACACAGTGCAGTTGCTTGTGGACTGAGTCATCCTACCTGAAATCCCTACTTAATTTATAACCTGCCTGAGGTTGTTTTAACACATTACTCCTGTCCATTAACACAACGCAATAGAGTAACTGGTGAGATGATCAGCTCTATAGAGCAGGCAACAGAAAGCATGTTCTGAATAGATAGGATGCATTTTAAAATAACCTCAACCATAATTCCTACTCATTAAGATGGGACCAGAAAGGGAGTGATAACCAAGGAGAAGGTGAAGAAGACATTAGGAAGAAGGATGCAAGATAAAGTCAGTGATCCCATGACAATATTACTGAGTGGGGGCTGAAGGGGAAAGAGGAAGGAAGTGACATTTATTAAGTAGCAAATGCAAATTAAAGTTTCATTGATTCCATTAACTCTTTACATCCCATCTACAAACCTGGCATTATTAGCTTCAACTTAAAGGTAATGGGTTAACTCAGAGAGGACGGTGGGATTAGGTTAAGTCAACTGTGCCAAGGTTACAGAGGAAGTAGTTGGCCTCACCCCAAAACTGATACAGCTCTGTACAACTGGTCCAATTGGTTCTTTCATTTCACAGGCTGCTGGAGCCACCTAAAAAGCTTGACAACCATGTGGCTCCCAAGCTCCACACCAGAGATATCTTTGGGAGCCATAAATATGCCTTTCTGAAACTAGCTTAGGGACTGCAGCAAGAGCCCACCTGCAGGGCACTTTGTGATGCACTGTATCTTTCTTTGGGATACCAGGGACTTTCAACATAGGGGACACTCCAGCAACAAAATCCCGGGCTCTCAAGTTGTGCTAAATCGCTCCTTCTTCTTCTGTGTATAAACTTTGGTGCTTTTAGAGCCCACATCCAGGCAGTAGGTCTGCACTTCAACTCCAATGCTCCCCACCGAGTACTGTTATTTGGGGGCTAGCGGATATCATTTACTCATATATAGGACTGGCAATTCTGTTCAGGGTTAAAAAGTGAAGGCAATTTTTGCAAGAATACTGGGACAGATTTAGTTATAGACAAGGGCAGATGGCTAACTAGATCTCAGTCCCCAAAGCCCTGATCAATGGAGCTGCTCCTTGCATTTATAGGGTGAAAAGATATCTTTACCATAATTTTCCTGGCACGGCGCCTTACTGAATAAAAAGCCATTAGCTATGGTTCTATGTACATCACAGAGTGCCATCTAGTGGACTGTGAGGTCCCTCATGCTTGCTGGTGATGTGCTGAGATCCTAAACTAAGGCTTCAAATTAGGATGTGGGAAGAAGTTACTATATGGGAACATATATCATTATCTTTTTAAAAGTATATTTGTAGCTATTTTATCATACCCTGTGTATAAGTATACCCATATCTATGGGTGTGTGTTAAACGTTGTTTATTGATAGGAGGGCAATATAAAAATAAATTGAAGGCTACAGACTATCACAGCTGTTTCTATCACTTGCTTCCATTCCTTTTGCTTGATGTCTCAGGTTGGGGCTGGTCATGTATGTCCCTTTGTACGTGTAGCTGTAGATGTGTAGCCTTGAGTTAACAAGGTGAGTGGTCCTGTTTCCTACAAAATACTTTCCCTTTTTTTTATAGAATGTGACTCTTACTGTTAGACTGTGTTTAAGTATCGGTGGAATCTCCCCTGTCTCTCCCTCATTAACTCAGAGTGCTTTCCCTTTCTCTCACTCTCTCTTTCACATTTCTGAACGATCTAACCACTAACTCTCTTCCCTGTCACCCTCACCCCGGTTCAGAAATGGTACCATGATACTTAATCTGCTGTAACTTGTCAGTTAAGGGATGGCGGACTTTTTCATCCTGCTTTACTACAGTTCATGAAAGCCATTGCTGAATGGCTTGATGCATGGATGTGTCACAATTGCTTCCTGCACAATCAATCGACTCAAAGATAATGGAATTCTGACTTGCCAGAACTGAGTGTGTAAATGCTATGTATCTCCATATATACCTGTCCATAAACATTTATATGTTTATTCGTATGTATGCATGAGAGTGTGTATGTAATTGCATTTCTGTGTATACTAGCATTGCTGATAAGTGCACGCAACCTTCTACACAGGGTAGTTCTAAACCTAAGTGAGATGCTATAATCCATGAAAAGTGCTCAACAGAAGACCCACCATCTATTGAGTGTTTCATAAATGTTAACATACATTATTTTTACTTTATTATTTCAGATATATAATCAATTTATCATCTCTAAAGATTAATCCTATATTCCTCATTTGGTGAATAGTTGTACTACTTTTTAGCCAATATTGTCTGGGAAATATTTTGTGCTGTGTATAAAATCTATACAAATGCTTCATGTGCTATATTCCTATATTGTAACTACGGTGAATTTATAGGGCAACACCCAGTTTAGCCCTTCTGTTCATTACATATTCTTAAAAACTGCTTTGTCTACTTTTGTTTTTTCTGGACTTAAGTCCAACAAACTTTCCAGAAATGTCTTAGATACCCAGAGCTCATCTCTATAAGCTTTTTAAAGTGTATTTTTTCTTTTCCAACATCTTCTCTCTACCATAAGAACACTGACCACTTCCTGCTTAAAACTTCTCTGAGGAAAAGTCCCTTTTTGTTGATCCAAGTTCACAGATTCTCCCAGTTCTGCTTTTTGCTGTGATTCCACAAGAAGAAAAAGCCGAAGGTATGAAGTAGTGCCAAATGCTGACTGGCATAAAAGTCTGTGGTGATTCTGTACCAGTCAGAATCAGAAGCTGGGTCTCACTTTGCCCCCTGATGCCCTTCTCCTGATGTGGCCTCTAACTCTGTGTACCATTGGTCTTCATTACTGTCATATGTGAGTTTAAATTCTTTCAGATGTAACCTGTTTTCTTAAAACTTCACTTAAAACCATGATGCAGGTGACCAGATAAAGGTTTATGCAAAAAAGTATAAAGTGGTTTATTACAAGAATGTGACAAGCAAAGTTTACTTCCTCAGCAGAGGGGCTGGGCTCAAATATTATGCCAAGTCCAGCCCTCAGGAAGCTCTCCTGGGAATTTAGAATTCCACTTAGGAAGACTGAAGTTTTTGGCATTGTTGGGATTTGAGGGAACTGAGTGCTAACAGTTGTGTCCAAATGAACACGCACAACGGAGAAATGTAGGGTGTTGAGCCAGTGTTTGCTGAATTTGATGGCTGTTATAGTTTAGATCTAAAATGGTCCTCAGTGCCTCCTGTGTTTGGAGTGTGATTGGATTGTGAGGGTTTGTAGCTGGCTTGCTGGTAGGTGGGGCCTATTTAGAAGAGGGCATGAGGGCATGGTCTGGAAGGGTATATCTCCCTCTCTGGCTCCTTCCTTTACTCTCTGCTTCCAGTCCAACATGCCTTGAGCAGCTCTCCTCAGCAATGCCTCTGTAACATGCTGCCCTGCCTTGGACTTGGCTGACTATGGACTGGATCATGAGCCAAAATAATCCTCGCCTCCCTTAAATCACATGTGTTGGGTATTTTGTCCCAGAGATGTGGGGAGTAACTGAGACAATGGCCATAGCTTGAGTTATTACCTTGAGATTCTCCAATCCTTCCACTCAATAGAGTTGATTCATGAAGTCCAAGCTAGAAAAGGAGAAATTCAAGCCTTCGGGCCGAAGTGAGGGCTACTTGCCATGGAGAGTTGATTTTAAAACAGTAAAACCAAAAAGGGAGCAATCTGCTTATGGAGACTGAGATGAAAAGTAGAGAGGTCATTTGACCACTGTTGCCAATCCAGCAAGTCACTGTACTTCTCAGAAGAAGCATAGTAAGTAGGAATGGGGAAGAAGGACAAGTCCTCATTCTTCATAATTTCAGGGATTGATGTAAAAATGTAAGAAACAAAGAAAACTCCCTCTAAAGTACCATCGTGAATCAACAATAAATGAACAGTATATTCTCAATTAATAGTCACTCTGTACAGGTAAATTAGGTCTGTAAAACATGATGTCATACTTGCATCGGTAAGATCAAGAAGACTCTTCTCTTTCGTCCAGAGACCAGTGGTTACAGGTTTTCATTCATTATATATCTACCTTAAAGATGATAGAATCACTACCTTCACAAGCATTACCTTGATAACAAAATCAAAGATAGATCCAACCACAAAATGGAACTACAGGTCCATCTCCCTAGTGAACATAGACACAAAAATCCTCAGTAAGATACTGGTGCACAGAATGCAGCAAATCATCAAGAAGATCATACACCATGACCAAGTGGGATTCATCCAGGGATGTAGGGCTGGTTCAACATACACAAATCAATAAATGTAATGCACCACATTAACAGAATCAGGGATAAAAATCATCTCAATAGTGGCAGAAAAAGCATTTGACAAAGTCCAAAACCTATTCATGATAAAAAAAACCTACAGAAAATTGGAATAGAAATTCTTTATCTCAATCTGAAAAAAATCATCTACAACAAACCAGCAGCCAACATCATACTAAATGATTAATAACTGAAAGCTTTTGCTCTAAAATCAGGAACAAGTCAAGGATACCTCCTGTCACCTTTTGTTCAGTACACTCCTGGAAACATTGGCCAAAACAATTAGACAAGAGAAAGCAACATTAGCAATAAACATAGGAAAGTAAAAAGTTAAATTTTCATTATTTGTGGATGACATGATACTCTATATAGAAGACCTGAAAAACTCCACCAAAAGACTCTTGAAATTCATAATCAAATTCAGTAGCATAGCAGGACACAAAGCCAGTAATCAAAAACCAGTAGCATTCCTACACACAAATAACAAACCCAATAAGAGAGGAATTAGGGAGGCAGAACCTTGCACAATGGCATCAAGAAACATTAAATACTTAGGAGTCAATCTAATGAAGGAAGTAAAAGACCTTTCCACTGACAACCATAGTACTCTGTAAAGGAGATCAAGGAGGACATTAGGAAATGGAAAGCCATCCATCCCTTGTTCATGGATAGACAAAACGAATATAGTGAAAATGGCCTTAGATTCAAGACTGTTATAAAGATTTAATGCAATCCCAATTGAAATACCAATTACATACCTCACAGAACAAGAGAAAACAATCCTAAGACTCATATGGAACCAGAAGAGACCTAGAATGGCAAAAGCAATTTTGGTCAACATTGCTAAAGCAGAGAACATCACAGTTTCTGACTTGAAATTATACTGCAAAGCTACTGTGACAAAAACAGAATGGTACTGGCAACAAACAAACAACTCAGACCTGAAAATCAATGAAACTGAATAACAGATGCAGAAACCATTCCAAACACATTCAGCCTCCTTACCTTTGACAAAGGGGCCAAGCACCTTCACTGGAATGAAGATGGCCTCTTTAATAAATGGTCTTGGAAAACTGGCTTTCCACATGCCAAAGATTAAATTTAGATCTCACATTCTCTCACCATGCAGTAAACTAAAATTGAAATGGATCAAAGATTTAACTATTAAAACATAAACACTTAAACTGCTAGGAGATAGACTAGGTAGAATACTTGAAGGCACTGGTGCAGACAAAGACTTTATGAAATAAAATCTGATTGCACAGGAACTGTCATAAAGAATCAATAACTGAGGTCTCATCTTACTAAAAACATTTTACACAGCAAAAGAAACAACCAACCAAATGAAGAGACAACCCATGGTGTGGGAAATATTATACAAGCTATTCCTCAAAGGACTTTTTTTTATTTTAAAGATAATAAAATCCAACAAAATGAAACAGAACAAAACCAATCAAAACAAAGTAGCAAAATTGGTACAGAACTTCAAAGCAGGATATTAGGAAAACACCAATAGCTACCATAGTATATCTTGTTATCTTCACAATAGCTGTCTATTCCATCAGGTAAAGCAAAATCAAACCAAAAACAAAACAGAATAAAACCAATCAAAACAGAACATTGAATAAAGTAAAGCAATTAATCAAAACAAAACAGTGAAAACAATATTGGCCTTCAAAGATAAGATAGAAGGAAATTTCCCATATTTGCTGTGTTGCCTACTGTCATCCTCCCAATAGATGCCCAGACCACTGGCCTCAGGCCTGCATAATCAACCAAACAATGCAAGCATTTAGTTACTTTGTGTACCTTATTTGCTAGTAACTCAGCATGTCCTCCTAACCAGCTGGTTGCTTGGAGGTAGGGTGGGGGTTGATTCTCAGCCCTTCCGCCAGTAGGTTCGGGAGGTGCTATCTGACTTTTATCTTCCTGAACCACACATAACTTGCATGGCTTATCAGGAAGACTGGCTAGTTGACTTCTTGGTGGTCTCCTCCAAGTCCCAACATCAAAGGACTTATTTTTAAAATATATAAACAACTCAAAACATAAGAACCCTCTAATTTTGAAAAAAATAGGCACAAGAAATGAATAGATATTTCTCAGAGGAAGATATACAAACAGAAAATATGAAAAAAATGTTCAGCATCAGTTATTATTCAAGAAATGCAAATTAAAACTACACTGAGATTCCATCTTACTCTGGAAAAAAATGGTTATCATCAACAAATCAACCAATAACAAGAGCCAGTGAAGATGTGTGGGAAAAGGAGCCCTTTGCCACTGTTGAAGGGAATGCAAATTGATACAATCACTGTGAAAGTCACTACGGAGTTTCCTCAAAAAATAAAACTAGAGATTCTATTTGATTCAGCTACTCCCCTTCTTGATATCTTCCTAAAAGATTTAAAAGCATCATATCACCACGATATATGCATACCTATCCTTATAGCAGTACAATTGGTAATAGGAAAATCTTGGAAATGGACCAGATGCCCATTAATGGATGAATGGATAAAGAAAATGTGGGGTTTGTATACAGTGGAGTACTACATTGCCATAAAGAAGGACAATTTGAGATATTTTTAGGTAAATGAATGCACCTTGAGAATATAATTTTAACTGAAATAAATTGGACACATACATTTAAATACCACATTTTTCTCTTGTGAGAAGCTGAAACTGTAAATTGACACAGTAGGTATTGGGAAGGAGCAAGGAAATGTTCAAATGATAAGGGCAACAAGGGAAGTGGAGGGGAAAAGTAAGGAAAAGGGGAAAAATAGAAGGAAGAATGGAAACGAAACTTTTGTAAATGGAGAGGAGAAGAAGGGATGAAGGGGAAGGGGAACGGAGAAAAAAAGACGATCAAGGTATATCATGTACAGGCGCTAGTTCCTTATGATGAATGCGATCATTATGTATATCAAAGCAGTTCAAATAAAATTAATGTTTAAAAACAAAGTCAAGAAGTCAATTTTGCTGAAACAGGCATGTAAAGCCAAGCACATTGGTGCATACCTGTAATCCTAGCACTCGCGAGGCTGAGGCAGGAAAATTGTTGTGAGTTTGAGGCCAGTCTGTACTACATATTGAGTTCAAGATCAGACTGCACTTCATAGTGAGACCCTGTCTCAACAAACAAACAAACATAAGCTAAAATAGACTTGTAAATGAATCGCATATACTAGAAAACACAGGAATAACCCCATGCACTTACAACCATCTGATGTCTGACAAAGAGTCCAAAACATATGCTGGACAAAAGATGGTCTCTTTAACAAATGGTACTCTTTAACAAATGGAAAACTTATCATCCACATGCAGAAGAATGAACCTAGACCCATGGTTCTTGCTCTGAGCTAAAACCAACAGAAGTGGGTCAAAGACCTCGAAATATAAAAAGTAGAAACTCTGAAACTGCTAGAAGACACTCACTTGAAGCTATAGTTCACAGGGAAGGATTTTCTGAACAGAACTCCAATCACATAAGAAATAATACCAAGAATCAACCAATGACTCTCTATCAAGTTAAAAAGCTTTAGTTCAGCAAATGAAAGTGTCAATAGAGTGCAGAAACAGCCTACAGAATGGGAACATTTTTTGCTAGATACTCTCCTAATACCTGGAACTTACAAAGAACTCAAAACAAAAAAAATGAACACCCTGGAGCCAACAACCTAATTTTTTTTCCATTTTATTTTAAAGAGAATAAGACAAAAGAGGTCAGTACAGAGCAGATCGGAACCGGACAACATAGGCAACACAATACTTATTAAGACAACCGGATATTAACAATAGCTATCACACTATTTCATTCTCTGCTATAGTTGAGCATAGTTTCAAATACAATAATATCAAACATAACAAAAAAGTATGAAAGAATTACAGGGTATTCTGAACCGAATAACACAGAATTATCAATGGGTACTATAATATCTCATTTTCAATAAAAAATTTTCTTTATACTATCACATATATTCAAATCCCAATGAGACACAATGTGATAGATAGAACCAATGGAAATAGAAGAATAGAAGCTTGGTAGGACTTCTAAGAATGACAGTATTAAATCAGCAATAGCTGTCATAATGTTTGGTTCTCTTCAAAACAGCTGTTCATAGCATCATGTATAATAAAGTCAAACAAAACAGGATAAAACCATTCCAACTGATGAATGAAAACATTGAAAGGCTTCAAAGCTATGAGACAGGGACCCATGATTACCCTAAAATCTTATATACTCTTACCAATTCTCATAATAGGGAGACTATACGGTATTTATATATGTGAGTTTGGTTTATTTCACTTATGAGTATGGTCTCAAGTTGTGTCCATTTATTTATAAATATCTCAATGTGATTATTCTTTATAGCTGAGTAGTACTCCATTGTATAGAAATACCACAACTTTTTATCCATTCCTCAGTTGATGGTCACTTAGGTTGCTTCCAAGATCTGGCTATTACAAATTGTGCTGCTATAAACATGGGTGCACATATATCACTGTGGTATGATATTTTCAGAT
>PVJX010029737.1:0-22661 GCA_004027295.1 Dolichotis patagonum | reverse complement strand
AATTTCTTCTTTAATTTCCTCTGTGACCCACTGATTGCTCAAGAGTGTATTATTCAGTTTCCATGTGTTTGTAGGTTTTTTGCAATTTCTTTTATCATTGATTTCTAGTTTCACAGCACTATGATCCGATAACATGCATGGGATAATTTCAATTCTTTTGCATTTACTTAAATATGTTCTGTGGGCTAGTATATGGTCTATTTTAGAGAATGTTCCATGTACTGCTGAGAAGAATGTGTATTCTGATGTTGTTGGATGGAACACTCTGTATACATCTAACAAGTCCATTTGTTCACAGGTGTGATTCAGTTCTGTTATGTCTTTGCTCATTTTCTGTCTAGTTGATCTGTCCCTTTGTGTCAATGGTGTGTTAAAGTCTCGTGTTATAATTGTATTATTGCTTATTTGATTTTTCATTTCTGTTAGTATTTGCTTTACATAGCTGGGTGCTCTGGAATTTGGTGCATATATATTTAAGATTGTTATCTCTTCCTCTTGAAGTTTTCCCCTAACTAGTATGCAGTGACCTTCTTTATCTCTTTGGATCATTCTTGGTTTGAAATTCACATTGTCTGCAAACAGGATTGTTACTCCTGCTTTTTTTGGTTTCCTGTTGCATGAACTATTGTTTTCCATCCCTTGACTTTCAGTCTATGAGTGTCCTTTTTGGGTTAGATGGGTTTCTTGTAGACAGCATATGGTTGGATGTTGTTTCTTGATCCATTCTGCCAGTCTGTTTCTTTTGATTGGCGACTTGAGGCCATTTACATTAATGGTTTTAACTGTTCTATATTGGTTTATTGTTGACATGTTATCTTTCTGCTGTTGTGTCTTTAGCTTTCCATTCTGTTTAATTGACTGTCTTGCTTGGTGGTTTTCTCCCGTGTGTATCTAGAATGTCTTTCAGTATTCTTTGTAGGCTTGGTTTGATGTTCCTGAAGTTCTTCAGCTGTTCTTTGTCATGGAAGTATCTTATTTCTCCATCCATTTTGAAGGACAGTTTTGCAGGGTACGTCAGTCTGGGTTGGAAGTGGTTTTCCTTTAGGATCTGAAAGACTTCACTCCATGCTCTTCTTGATTTCATTGTTTGTGTTGAGAAGTCTGCCATGATTCTGATGGATTTTCCTTTATAGGTGATCTCTCTTTTCTCTCTAACAGTTTTTAGTATTCTATTCTTATGTTGGATTTCTGGGATGGTGATTATTATGTGTCTGTGTGTAGTTTTATTTTGGTTATGGCTGTTTGGAGTTCTATATGCTTCAGTTATCCAGATGTCAGTTTCTCTTCTTATGTTTGGGAAGTTTCCAGCTATTACTTCTGTAAATATCCTCTTGATATCATTTGGGCTGTCCCCTTCTTTTTCATTTATCCCTGTTAATCTTATGTTATTTTTCTTTGCATCATCTTGCAGGTGTTGAATTGTTATTTCCTGATTCTTTGTTATTTTTAAAAGATCTTGTCTTTCCTGCTCACTGGCTGCAATCTTATCTTCGAGGTCTAAAATTCTATCTTCACTTTCATTGAGGTGGTTTTTACAGCCTTCAATAGAATTTTTGATTTCCTGTATATCTCTTTGAATCTGCTTTATGCATTCTGTTTGTTTCTTATATTGTTCATTCAGGGATTCTATCTGTTTTCTTTGTTCCTCTAATTTTTTAGTTGTGTTTTCACTAGATGTGTTCACTATTTCTTTTACTATTTTTATCAATTCTTCTTTTACCTGGGCAAGTATTTCTGATTTGAATTTCTCCATAGCTTTCCCTAGTTTTATCTTTATTTCATGATATCATTTCAGACATATCATATGTATGGCTTCTTTTTTCTTCTATGTACATGGCTTCTATACTTTCTTGGGATGGGCTGGAGCTTTGAGCCTGCATTTTGGTGTTTCCTTTTGTCATTTTTCTATATTTCCTTGCTTTGAGTGGTGTTCCAAAGCTTCCTCTGGATGTGTGGCAAATTACATCTTGCACCATCAGTTCTTGGAGCAGTGGTGTCTCCCCCACAGGCTCTTGGCTCCCTAAATTGAAAGGTGGAAGCTGGGCCTCATAAACTGGTGCCCACGGAACCTTGGGCCACAGTCCCATGTCCTATAGGGTGAGTATGATCTCAACCACCAGGAATGCTGGTTTTAAGCTCTCCCCAGGCCAGCCCACACTGGGCCGTCAGGCTGCCAGCTCGGCATCGACCTCCCAAACTGAGAGAAGGCTCCTGGGTGTGGTGCACTAAGGCTGTGGAGCTTCTGGGATTCGGGATTGGGTCAAGTGTACCCGGTAGCTAGCCCAAGCTCAATTGTCTGGAGCACAGGTTTCCAGCTCTCCATGAGCCTTCCTTGGGGCAGCAGGACTCATGTTGCAGGGTCCTAATTCCCCTCTGTGGAGTCTTGGCTCCCTAAATTGTAAGGCGATGCTGGGTGTGGTGGACTGGAGCCTGGGGAACCTTGGACCAGGCCACCGTTCTGTGTCCCAGGGGTCCCATATATTCTACTGGGTCGTCAGTCCCCCAAGCCAGCCTCTGCCTCCCGAACTGAGAGAAGGCCACCGGGCATGGTGCACTAAGGCTGTGGAGCTTCTGGGACTCGGTCCAGTGTACCTGGTAGCTAACCCAAGCTCAATTCGAGATATATATCTCAAAAATATTTATTTTAAGCCCCAATAAATGATTTTGTGCTAATCTATGGAAATTTTTGTGACATCTGTTTCCTGTTCCCTCTTTTTTGTAAATAAATGTAATGAATTTCCATGTTTAGGTACATATAGCAGAAAATTCCATACTAATTCCTGCATAATAAAATAGTGTAACAAAACAAAATCCAACAACATGTATACATCTGTTTTTTACCCCTTGAATTAAACCTATGTGGTCTCAAGAATTCCATTGTTTGAGACAAATGTGAAGATAACCTAAAGGGAAGCAAGAAATTGTTCAATCATGAACTATAGAACATCAAGAAAGGAAACTGGAAAAGTGAATAAAACCCAGAGGAACCCTAAAAGTTTTGTATATTAAAAAATATAAGCACATCTTTACCTCAACAGGAGCCCTGAAAATTTTACATTGACATTGAATGAACAGAAAACATTCAGTTTTGTGGTAGTAAAAAATATTTTTATGGCAAGTTATCTGTGAGAGTGGAGTGTGGGTCCTTCCTATTGGCTTCCTTGGTATTCCAGAAGAACTAGGCAGGTGATGAGTGGAAAAGGGACCACATATGGCAACATTCATAACACCATGAGTTTTTACTAATGACTTTCTGAATGGTACTCCTTGAGGTATGTGTTTTATATAGTTCATTTTATTTCCTCTACAGAACACTCTTCTAGTTATAACTGTTAAATTATAATTTGTATATAGAACATTAGACATGTAAAACCATTTTTGTGTGCAATAAACCAGATTGTTAGATTCAAAACCCTGAGTCTGAGTTTGAATTTTTTTGTCTAATTATAGACACATGGTATCATTGTGTGATACCAGAATCAATCCCCTCACAGTTATTCCCATGACTTCTCAAATGAGGCCACATTCCTATATCTCTGCAGACTTCCTTGCATTTTTGGAGGAAAAACAAGTGAAAATGAATGTCTTCAAGAACTATTTCTCTGTTCTGCCACACCAGGAAGAGATCTTTTGTGTTCCTCCATTCTTCTGTCTGTGTCTTCTTGAGAGGTGTCCAGACTTTCTTTTATTAACCTACTTATCTCTTATTTAATTTGGATTAATATTTTAGTTTTGATCTCATTTACGAGGTCCCAAAGATATCTCTTTATGTCTGCTGATGCTGTGTTTGATGTTGCATGTTTCCTGCCATCAATCTCTCTTTTGTATTTACCTCTCCTGGATCAATACTCTCAGGGTTGGTGGCTGGGGTTTTTTTCATATTTCTCTCTCTCATCATGTTTTTGGTTCCTTCCACACAAGTGTATAGTGCAATTCCTAGCCCATTTTCTTGTTGGTTAAAGTTCCTCTAGAGTGCACAGGCTAGGGGCTTCTGCCCTCTGCAGTCTGCTATCAGAGATTAAAGTTCAAGCAAGGGCAGTGTGCGCTGGCTTCTCCCCTCCGGGGCAGTCAATCTTTGTGGGCCTTCACTGTGTCAGTGTGCACCATGCTCAGGGAATGAATTTGTAGTGACCCACTGGGTCCCGGCCAGGGGCACGGCCCAGTCCAAGCAGATCCCACCAATCCGCTCCATGAGGAGAGCAACCAACTGAAGCCACTTCCTTATGGAACTCCGTACTGCCCAAATCCAACCTGTCCAGTTGGTTGCCCCTTTCCCGTGGGAGGGTCTTATTCCCATCACTCACCGCTTGTTGATGCCAGTCCCTGAGAACTGCTGGGCTCCCCAACCTCTGACCTCAGTGCAGCTGTGGCAAATTCACAGTGCCTCTGGGTGGGACGTGTGCAGGACCAGTTCTGGGTGAGCCGTGTGCAGGGCTGTTCAGCTCCATGCCCCGGCCACTCAAGCTAGTCGCATCGGTGTGTTTCGGTGGGTCAGGTCGGGTAGGAATTCAGGCAGCTCGAGGAGGGCACTGTGCTTGCTGATCTTAGCTTCTCTAATTGTAGCCCCAAGACCTCATATTCAAGCAGTTTTTTTCACGTTAGTTTCTTCCTGGGTTGAGAGAGGCCATCTCCCTCTGTTTGTGTCTCTCCAGAGTGTTCTATTCTGGCATTTGAGCTGTCTCTCTCAGAGAGGATCCCTATCCTGCTACCTACCAGTCCACCATCTTTGGAAACTCCCCAAATCTTTAATTATATTTATCATTTCTGTTTTTAGCTGAGTGATGATTTCTCATCTGATTTCCTTGCAGCTTCCTGGAGTTGTGTCTTTACTTTCCTTGCAATCATTTCAGAGATTTCAGGTGTGTGATTTCCAAGTTCATCCATGTCTTTGTCTCTTGGACTTGATCTAGGTGGGCTGGAAGTTTGAGATTGTGTTTTGTTCTTTTGTTTTGGCATTTCCCTGTGTTCCTCTGAATTTACTGGATACTGAGTCCTGGTTGCTTCCTGTTCTGTTGGGCTGTCAGGATGTGGGTCTCACTGAGTGTTGCTGTTGGTTCTTGGTCATTGGGCACAGACAAATGGTCACTTTAGTGTTCACTGAGGGTTCCCAGAGACTCTAGGTTGCTGGGCACAGATTCTCAGTCCCTGTGAGCCTCAGAGACAGTTCCCAGGTGTAGATTGTTCATTGGGTGTACACTCCCTGTTCTAGTAGGCCTCACCAAGGGTCCTCAGATGACTGAAAGTCACTGGACACAGGCTTTCAGTCCTGAGGATTTCTGAATGACTGTGGGTTGCTGGGCATAGACCCCCAGTCTCCATGGGCCTCAGAGATGATGTTCAGGTATGAGAAGGCCCCTAGGCATAGCTTCCCAGTCCCCAGGAGCCTCACTCAGGGTTCCTGGATGACTTCTGGTTGTTGAGCACAGACTTCAGGTCTGTGTGGGCCTCAGAGATGCTGTCTAGGTGTGGGCAGTCCTCTGGGCACAGCTTCCCAGTCGATGATAAATGTTTTGAAACAATTTTAGTGTAATTGAAGTCATTGAAATATATATATATATATATATATATATATATATATATATATATATGTTAATTTTTTATTATTTTAAGAAAGAAAAGAAAATTTAAAAAGACAAAATAGAAAAAAGAAGAAAAGTAGAATAGAGAGTTCAAAAAAATTAACATCATAAAATTGCTAGTTGATACATTACATATTGTTAACAATAGTTGTTAAAGTTACAGAGTCAAAGCATAAAAAGTGGCTAGACAATCAAACATTGACAGTACAATATTTGATGTTTTGAAACAATGTGAATGTAATTGGTCATTAAAATATATAAATAATATGGTTAATATTTGGCATTGTTTGCTATGTGAATTTTATCACATGACTGAAATACAGGCAGATGGCCATTTAAAAACTATGCTTTACCTAGTTAGAAGAAAAACCCCAAAACTCTTGTGGACACATATTGTCTTTTTGTCTCCTTCCTCTATTCTCTTTGGAAGTCCTTAGAGATTGGGATGGCATGGACCAGTTTCGCTAATTATGAGCTCTGGGTATTGAGTCTCTAAGGTCATAAAATTGTCAATAATCGGCTAGTGTTCCAGATCTTCACTTTGAGGATTCCTGTCCAGGGAGCTCCACACTTGCATCACAAATTCCTTGGTTGTCTGCATTGGGAAGTTCCTATCTGACTTTGTATTAATTTAAATTCTGAGGGCAGCAGACATAGGAAGGTCTTTGGATGTGATCTTCTTGATTGTGGCCCAGCACAGAAACGTCATTGACCAGTAAATACACAGGGATCTCAGTAATATGGGAAGGATTCTGAAAAGCATGTTTTCTTCAGCATAAGGATAATTATTCCAGTTTTAAAAATTTTTTTGTTACCAGGAATTGAACTCAGGGCCTCACACTTGCTAGGCAGGCACTGTGCCACTGAGCTATATTCCCAACCAATTATGTCACTTTAGGTAGCCAGGTACAGAGGAATAAATATGAAAAATATCAGTTATAAGGAATGGAAATTTTATTATGATAGTTGTGTGGGAAAAGCAGAATTATTATTTCAAATTTGATTTATACACACCCTGTTTTTACTTTCCATTGTTGTTTCACATGTAGCAACAGAAAATACATCTTTCTGCAGTGTTTCTTAACTCTAAAAGTTTTATGAAGGTGATGATAAGGTTGTAGAGGAAGAGGACATTAATGATAACATCATGAGCTGGTTTTGAGGGCTTGGTGTATTCCAGGCACTGAGCAATCTGTTCTATGTTGTTTGCTTCATTTCATGTGCTTTGTCTTCCTGTAATTACAAGTACCCACATTATCATTGCTTATAGAAAATGGAAAGCCTGTCATTGTAATGGAACCTGCAGTAGGTTCTAAGGAAGAAAAATGATTCATGTGAATTGGGCTTGTTTAAGAAATAGACATGGAATTATACAAGAAAAGCCCAGCAGATTGTCCTTAACATCCCATCAACCCTTTGAATTCTCTGTCACTCCAAGGAGGGAACTGTTGCTCACCATGCCTTTCTTGGAGGTTTCTGAAAGCTCAAAGTGCTGAGTCATGAATGGCATCAACTGCACCCACCACAGACAAGCCATCATCCTGCACAAGTTTCTCTCCTGCCACTACTGCAGGATATTCTTGTAGCTTCCCATATCCTCCTCCTTGTTTCTATTAATTCCACACAGCCTCATATGGGGTTAAGGCAGGTCAGGATGCATTTCTCTTTAGAAAATTTGAGAGTTAAATATGAAACTATCACACACCAGCAACTGAGACACAGAACCTCTGCTCAAATATTTCTGTTGTGATAAACAAAAATTTTACTGTATTTGACAGAATCTGTGGTTTTATTTTTTAATTATTGCTGCACTAATTATTTTTGACATATGAACCTTATAATCCATTTAATTCCATCTTTATAAAATATATAAAAACATAACAGAAGTATTCATTTTTTAAAAAAAGGCACAAAGAGATAGGAACAGGTGAATATATGCTTGTGCTTGAGATGTATAACAGAACATCACATTTTCAAGTCTCTAATTTTTTTGGATACAGTTTATTCTATTTATCAGTAAACTTCCTGCTTGCTTATTCATGTAATTAGTTTGTAATGAAACCAAAGTTCATAAATATTAAAGTTCCAAACTTTGTTTAGTTACCACCATGTGGAGATAATGTCATTGTCCTTGTTTTCCTCAGGACTTATGGGCACAGAGAGAAAGAGACTGACAAACATTCTGCCTATGTTAGCAGAAAAATGATGCAGGACTAAAATGTTCATTTCCCCAGTCTCATTTCTTGGTACAGGATCTACCACTGGAGCAAAATGCAAATGTTATTCTCATAAAATGAAGATGCAACTTTTTGTGTTATCATAAAGAGAAAATTACCAGATGAACTTCAGGAATATTTTGAAGGTATATCTTAAGAACAAAAGGTTGTAAATTATACTGACTCACTGTTTTCAGCAAATAATCTGAAATTTTACATGCATTATTTGTTGGGAATCAGAGAAGTATCACCCACAAACATACTGTATACAAATTTTCATGTGAGTGACAAGGAGAAAGGCACAAGAATTTTCAAAATGTTGTGTTAACAATAAATTTACAAGTTCAAAGATATCTTACTGTCTCTCTGATCATGGTGGCAATAGCAGAAGGAGAGGTAAAATCACTTTATGTGATCTACTGTCTTTTAGGCACAATGATTTTTTTTCTACAAAAGCTAGATGAGTTCTAGGTACTCATTAGGTGGGTTTTTTAAAAATGACTCTGGATTCATAAATCAGTGAAAGCCAAGAAATACTAAAAGGAAAAATCCATAAAATTGATAGGAATACATGCCTATGAGGACAGGAGTACAAGAAAATGAAATAATGGAAAGATAGCAAGAATCCAAATTTCTTAGGTGTTCAGATCTAAAAAAATATGGAGTTAATGTAAATGCTAACAAATATATATATATATATATATATATATATATATATATATATGTGTGTGTGTGTGTGTGTGTGTGTGTGTGTGTGTGTGTAACTGCAGAGATACAGATTAATGGGATATATCTAAATACTAAAATATAAGTTAAGACAGTGATTCTCAACTATAGTGTAAGAGGATAAAACAAGTACACGAAATGTAGATTTCAGATTAAATTTCATGGTCTGAGGCTACAGTATGTGGATATTTTAAAATTTATTTGGATAAATATATTAGAACCAAGAGTGATGAAACCTGAATTATTTTGAAAACAATTTTTTACTTCAACCATGTAAAGATGATAATTTTTTTCTGTTATTCCAGTGAGGAGGGATTACATTATTTACAGATGTGCTTACCCTGTTTTATATAATTTTATGACTTCAGATGAATTTCCAAATATGTTTTCATTGCTTCATGCACTTTTCTCTGTTATGTTTTTCCCAATTTAATCACAGTATGGATTGACAAAAATATGAGTCCAAGTTTCCTTCACATATCTGAAGTAAGAGAAATATAAGATTTATATTAGGAAGGAGTCATGTGAAAATCTGTCAGTCAGAATTAAGAAATATTGAACTCAGCCAGATTTTATTTATTTTTAGTGTCTTCCATTGCACATAGCAGGGTTTATGTTAACAAAAATAATAGAGCACATTACCACAATGCTGTCGACTATTCAATCAGTAAATAGAACAGAGAGATGTTAAGCTAGGAAATATCTTATTGGCATTGTGTTATAACAAAATCCTGCAAAAAATTAAATCATCAAATGTGCTTTTTATCATTATTGTTCAATAACTCTCAAGTACACTGTGGGTTAATGCTGCATTTTTTGGTCATAATGTTCTAAGACTATGTGAACCTATTTTAACCTCATTGACACATATAAAAATTCATTAAAGAACAACAATAAGAGTTATATGTTAAACAAACTATGCATACATAAACAGTGAGTGAGCATTTATCTCATGGAAGCATAGAAATAAGAAAATCTAAGAATGATGAAAATTTATGTCAGGTAACTGGCTCAACACAATGTATTCTGACTATGAGCAAATTCACTGTAGTTTATTTCCAGATAATGCAGTGCTAGTTTTTGTAATATTTCAAACACCTGAAGATAAGGGGTATTGCACCACTTTCTGAAGTTAAAGTAACTTACAATTGAATGCATTTTATTTTCTTTCAATAGAATCATATTTTCTAAAGAGGGATGGGTTATGATGGGTTAACATTCTTTCTTTTTCAAGAAATTACTGGTCTCAGTTTTCTGAAGCCTACCACTCTTGGTCTCCTAAAATTGTGCTGTAGAGTACCTATAAAGTAGGACTGTACAGAAGATAGTGGAAAACAAGCCACCCAATAATGAAAGACATTATGACAGTCAAGGTTGTCACAATAGAAATGATTGCTGAAGATTTTGGCCTTCCTATAGGAATAATTTCATTGGGAATATTTGTATACATAACATATGCAGAATTTTGTGTGATTTCAGTTTTTAATGAATTTTCTTTTTGAAAAGGTGTTCAAGCATTAGCAACATGTACAATTTAACACAAGTCTCAGAATTCCATCTCATGGGCTTCTCAGATGACCCAGATGTGCAGTTTGTCCTCTTTGGCCTGTTCCTGTCCATGTACCTGGTCACTGTGCTCGGGAACCTGCTCATCATCCTGGCTGTCAGCTCTGACTCCCACCTCCACACCCCCATGTACTTCTTCCTCTCCAGCCTGTCCTTGGCTGACATCTGTGTCACCTCAACTACAGTCCCCAAAATGATTGTGAACATCTTAACTCACAATGGAGTCATCTCCTATGCAGGCTGCCTGACACAGATGTCTCTTTTTATCATTTTTGCATGTATGGATGACATGCTTCTGACTGTGATGGCCTATGACCGGTTTGTGGCCATCTGCCACCCCTTGCATTATGCTATCGTTGTGAATCCACACCAGTGTGTCTCATTACTTTTGGTGTCTGTCTTTCTTAGCCTTGTGGATTCTCAGTTGCATATTTCATTTGGCTTACAATTCACCTGCTTCAAGGATGTGAAAATTGCTAATTTCTTCTGTGACCCTTCTCAACTTCTCAACCTTTCATGTTCTGATCCTTTATTGAAAACTATGGTCACATATATCGTTGGTATCATCTTTGGCTTTTTTCCCATCTCAGGGATCTTTTTTTCTTACTATAAAATTGTTTCCTCCATTCTAAAAATACCATCATCTGAGGGGAGGTGCAAAGCCTTTTCTACTTGTAGTTCTCATCTCTCAGCTGTTTGTTTATTTTATGGAACAGGTATTGGAACGTACCTTGGTTCAGGTGTGCCATATTCTCCCATCAAGGGCATGGTGGCCTCCCTGATGTACTCTGTGGTCACCCCTATGCTGAATCCCTTCATCTACAGCCTGAGGAACAGGGACATCAGTAGCACCGTGAAGAGGATCCTCAGCTGGAGAGTCTAATCCCAAGAAGTTTGCGATCCATTTGGAAAGTAGGTTTGAAAATATTGTGAAACTAAACACCCCAACTCACATTTTAATACAGCTTTCTTGGTTATTTTCTTTCAGAACTTTGAATCTTTATTATGCTTCATATTAGAAGAATGGCTAGTTGAGGAATATGGAATTCATATAGATGCAAAGTTTCATTTTGCAGTTGAAAAAATTTTGGAGATGGATAAACAGTGATGTTTGCACAAAATGATAACGATGCATGCTTGAAAATTATAAAAACAATGTATTTAGTTTTGTATATCTAACTACATTGAAGAATAAAACACTGAGTATCTTTTATTTTAAAGTGAAAAAAGTAGAACAAAATTGCAAAACATGATAGAAGGTAACAATGATTAATATATTTTGGATTGTTATCTTTAGTTACTCAGAGTACAAGATAACTGCATTTAATTTTCCAAAGAATATTAGCAGAAAACTTTCTTTTCAATGACCTAACAGAAATTAGTAGTATAACTATCTTAATTATCATATATATAACTTAACTATCTGTCTGTCTGTCTGTCTATCTATCTATCTATCTATCTATATCTATATCTATCTATCAATCATCTATCTATCTATGTATGTATCTATCTGTCTATCTATCATCTATTTCTTTGAGCTTCTCACACTAGGGAGACAATATGATACTTATGCATGCCATATGATTTATTTCTTTTTTGAGTATGGTCTCTAGTTGCATCCATTTATCTGTAAAAGTCTGAAGTTTATCCTTTTTATGGTAGAGTATTACTCCATTGTATAACAATATCACATGTATTTTTATCCATTCTTTGGTTGATGGGCTTTTAATTTGTTCCAAGATCTAGCTATTACAAATTGTGCTGCTGTAAACAGGGGTACACATCTATCACTGTGGTGAGATGTTTATAATTCTTCTGGAAAAGTACCCAGAAGGGGAATAGCTGGGTTAAACAGAACCTCCAATCCTCATTTTTTGAGGAATCTCCGCATTGATTTCCAGAGTAATTGTATCAGTCTGGACTTGCACTAACAGTAGACAAGGATTCCTTTTTTCCACAGCCCCTCCATCATTTGTTATTGGTTAGTTTCTTGATGAGAGATGTTCTGTCTGGGGTGAGATGGAATCTCAATTTTGTTTTAGCTTTCATCTCTCAAATAACCAATGATGGCGAATATTTTTTCATATACTTATTTGTTCTTCATCTGAGAAGTGTATATTCATCTCAGATGCCCATTTTTGGGTTGGATCTTTAAATTTGGGAGGTCTGATTTTTTGAGTTCTTTATACATTCTCGATAATAACGCTTTGTCTGAAGAACAGCTGGAAAGCATTTTTACCACAATGTGGGCTGTCTTTTCACTCTGCTGTTGGTTTCTCTTGCTGAGCAAAAGCTTTTTAATAAGATGAGATCCCAGGTGTTGATTCTTTATGCTAGTTCCAGTGTGATCAAGGTTTTATTCATAAAGTCTTTGTCTTCTCCAATATTTTCAAGAGTTCTACTGTTCTGTCCTTCAGCAGATTTAATGTTTCTATTTTAATATTTAGATCATTGATCCATTCCAAATTTACTTTAGTGCATGGTGAAAGGCATGTGCCCAATTTTAATGTTCAGCATATGTAGAGCTATTTTTCCAGTGCCATTTATTAAAGAGGCTATCTTTCTTCCAGTGAATGTGTTTGGCATCTTTATCAAAGATAAGGTGGCTTAGTATTTAGGGAGTTGTTTCTGTACCTTCTACTCTATTCCATTGATCTTTAGGTCTTTTTTTCAATACCATGATGATTTTATCATAGTAGCTTTGTAATATAATTTCAAGTAGGGAATTGTGATGCCTCCTGCCTTAGCTTTGTTGCCCAGGCTGCCCTTGCTATTCTAGGTCTCTTCTAGTTCCAGGTGAAGTTTAGGAATCATTTCTCTAGATCTGTGAGAAATTGGTATTTTGATTGGGATTGAATTAAATCTGCATAACAATTTTGGAAGAATGACTATTTTCACAATATTTGTTCTTCCTATCCATGAACAGGGAATAACTTTCCATTTTCTGAAATCCTCTTCAATTTCCTTTTTTAGAGTAATGTAGTTTTCACTGTATAGATCTTTTAAATCTTTTGTTAGATTGATTCTTAAGTATTTCATTTTTTGGGATGCTACTGTGAAGGATGTGGTTTCTCTTATTTTTCTCTCAGTGAGTTTCTTGTTTGTGTATAGGAATGCTATTGATTTTTTTAGTGTTGACCTTATATACAGCTATATTACTGAATTTTGTTATTACATCTAGAAGTGTTTCAATGGAATTTTGGGGGTCTTCTATGTAGAGTATCATATCATCTGAAAATAATGGTAATTTAACTTCTTCCTTCCCTATCCTTATACATTTTATTTCTCTTTCTCATCTAATTGCTCTGGCTAGTGTTTCCAGCACTGTATTGAACAGGAGTGGTGATAATGGACATCTTTGCCTTCTTCCTGATTTTAGATAGAAAGTTTTCAGTTTTTGTCCTTTCAGTAAGATGTTGGCTGTTGGCTTATCTTATATGGCTTTTATCAGATTGAAGTAGAGACCATGTATTCCAATTATCTGTAGTGTTTTTTTTTTTATCATGAATGAGTGTTGGATTTTGTTGAAAGTTTTTCCTGCAAATATTGATATGACCATGTGCTTCTTGTCTTTGCCCCTGTTGATATGGTGTATTATGTTTATTGATTTGTAACCCTGCATTCCGGGATGAATTCCAATTGACCATGGTGTATAATCTTCCTGATGACTTGTTGCACTCTATTTACCAGTATTTTATTGAGGATTTTTGCATCTATGGGGAGATTGGCCTGTACTTTTCTTTTTCAGTTGGTCTTTCTCTAGTTTTGGTGTTAGGGTAATACTTGCTTCCATGGAGTTAGGGAGATTTGCTTCCCTTTCAGTTTCACGGAAGAGTTTGAGGAATGTTGGAATTAAGTCTTCTCTAAATGTTTAGTAGAATTCAGCTGTGAGTTCATCAGGATTTGGGTTTCTCTTTGTTGGTAGTGTCATAATTATATTTTCAGTTTCATTAACTGAAATAGGGTTATTCAGCAGTTTTACATCTTCTTGACCCAGCTTTGATAGTTCATATGTTTCTAGGAATCTGTCCATTTTTTCTGTGTTATTGAACCTATGAGGGTAAAAGTTTTTGATGTAGTTATTGATGATTTTCTGTATTTCTACAGGGTCTGCAGTGATTTTGCCCTTTTCATTCCTTATCACATGGATTTGAGCTTTTTCTTTCTTCTTTTTGATAAGATTGGCCAGGGGTTTATCAATTTTATTTATTCTTTCAAAGACCTAACTCTTTGATTCATTAATTCTTTGTATTGTTTTCTTATTTTAATACATTAATTTCTGCTCTGATCCTTATAATTTCCTGCCTTCTTTGGGCTTTGGACTTCACTTGCTCTTCTTTTCCTAGGAGTTTGAGGTGCAGCATTAAGTTGTTTATGAATGTTCTTTCCATTTTCCTAATGTGGGAGTTTGGTGCTATAAATTTCTCTGATGACTGCTTTCATTGTGTCCCACCGGTTCCAATAATTTATATTTCCATTTTTGTTTGACTGTAGATATTGTTTACATTTCTTCTTTAATTTGTTCCATGACCACTGGTTGTTTAGGAGAGTGTTATTTAGTTTCCATGTGTTTATGGGGTTTTTTTGGTACCAGGGATCTAACTTACGATTGCCTGCTTGCAAGGTTAGGCACTTATGCTGCTGAGCTAAATCCCCAGCCCCGTTTATGGGGTTCTTGTGGTTTTTTTGTCATTAATTTCCAAATTTATTGCCTTATGATCAGATAGTATGCATGGAATTATTTTAATTCCTTTGCACTTACTTGAGCATGTTCTGTGGGCTAGTGTAGGGTCCATTTTAGAGAATGACCCAACTTCAGCTGAGAAGAATTTGTATTGTGATGTTGTTGGGTGGAACACTCAGTACACATCTACTAGGTCCATTTTTTCACAAGTTTGATTCAGTTCTGTTATTTCTTTGCTGATTTTTTGTTTGGTTGATCTGTCTATTGGTGACAATGAGATGTTAATGTCCCCTGTTATAACTGTATTACTGTTTATTTGATTTTTCATGTCAATTACAATTTACCTTACAGACTTGGCTGCTCCCATATTTGCTGTGCATAGATTTATGATTTTTATGTCTTTCTCTTGAATTTTTCCCCTAGCAAATATGTAGTGACCTTCTTTATCTTTTTTAATTGTTCTTGGTTTGAAGTTCACATTGTCTGCAAACAAAATAGCTACCCCTGCTTTTTTCTGGGTTTCTGCTATATGGAGTATTGTTTTCCATCCTTTGACTTTTAGTGTATGAATTTCCTTTTGAGTTAAATGTGTTTCTTGTACACAGTGTATTGTTGGATTTTGTTTCTTAATCCACTCTATTTGTCTGTTTTTTTTAAATTGGTGAACTGAGAGCATTTACATTGATGGATATAACTGATAAGTACTGACCTATCACTGTCACGTTATGTTTTGTGGTTGGTTTTCTACTTTTTCTGTTTAATTGTTTGATCTGCTTAGTGGTTTCCTTTTGTTGTTGTTCTTGGGATTGTAGTTATCTCTGTCTCTTTCTAGAGTGTCTTTCAGTACTCTTTGTAGTGTTGGTTTGGTGGTCATGAATTTCTTCAATTTTCTCTGTTATGGAAATGTCTTATTTCTCCATCAACTTTCAAAGATACTTTTACAGGGTACATAAATTTAGGTTGAAAGTTGTTTTCTTTCAGGACCTGAATACTTCACTTTTTCTTGACTTGAAATTTTGTTTTGAGAAGTCTGCCATGATTCTGATAGGCTTTCCTTTGTAGGTGATCTATTTCTTTTCCCTGATGGATTTTAGTATTCTGTTCTGTGCTGAATTTCTGATACATTTTAATTATTATATGTCTGGGTGAAGAGTTATTTTGGTTATGGTTAATTGGGGTTCTGCATGCATCATTTATCAGGATGGAAGATTCTCTTCCTATGTTTAGAAAATTTTCTGCTTTTATTTCTGTAAATAATCTTTATATGCCATTTGTGTTGACCTTTGTTTTTTCATTGACACCTATCAATCTTACATTGTCTCTCTTTGTATCATCTTGCAGCTGTTGAATTGTTGTTTCCTGGTTCCTTGTTATTTTTAACAGATCTTTTCTTTCATGATTGAAGGTTTCCTTCCTGTCTTCAAGCTCTGGGAGTCTATCTTCAGCTTCATTCAAGCAGTTTTGCCAGCTTTCAATGGAATTTTTAATTTCCTGAATATCCCTTTGAATCTGTTTCATGCATTCTAATTCTGTCTTATATGGTTCATTCAAGATTTCCATCATTTTCTTATGTTCTTCTGTTTTTGAAATCTAGATCTTCTTTAGATACACATTTCTTGCATAATGTTTGTCATTTCATTTTTTTTATCTTGGAGATTATATCTGATCTGATTTCCTCTACAGCTTAATAGAGTTGTTTCTTTCCTTCAGTTGCTATATCATTTCAGAAAGTTCAGTTGTGCGATTTCCAATGTATCCCATTTCAGTGTTTGCTAGGTTTACTGGGCTGCTGGGGTGCACACCCAACCTATTGCACTAAATTCTTGTGCTCTGTTGCCTGTGAGGCTGGCCAGATGTTCCCCTGATGTACTGCACTGGGTTGCTCTTGGATGCTGGGCTGGGAAGAGGATTCTCTAGCTGCTAGCAGGGACATACTCTAGGAGTGTGTTGCTGGGGCCTAGAACCTGGTTGAGTGGAATTGAGAACCTCTGGCATCCAGGTGGCTAGTAGGGACCCCCCCCCAGTGTGTCACCAAGACCCAGCATCTGGCTGGGTGGAATTCAAAACCTCTGGGATCCAGGGAGCTATGTGGAGAATGACTCTGAGTGTGGCACTACGTGGACCTTGCCTCTGGCTGGGAGGAGTTCACAGCTTCTGTTAACCAAAGTGCACCCCTGGCATATGGTGTTGGGGCCTTTCTCCTGGATGGGTGGAGTTTGGAACCTCTGGGACCCATCACATGGCTAGCTGGGCTGCACCGCTGAACTATGGAGCTGGGGTTTTGTGCTCTGATTGGTGGAGCTCAAATTCTCCAAGACCCATTGTTGCTCCCTGATGGGTGGCTCTGGGGCTCTGGCTGGGCTCGGTTTGGTACCTCTGTGACCAATGAAGCTGGGAAGGCATTCCCCTGGTGGACTGCACTGGGTCACTGGGCTGGACAGAGTTCAGATCCTCTGTGCAGGTAGGGAATATGCACCCCTGGAGTGTGGTGCCAGGGTCTTAGACCTGGCTGGATGGAGTTTAGAACCTCCAGGATCCAGGAAGCTAGGTGGAGCAGGACCCTGAGTGTGGCACAGCCTGGACCTTGTCTCTGGCTAGGAGGAGTTCAGAGCCTCTGGCCATCTATTGATTATTAACAAGCAGACTTCTGGAATACTTCTGAGAATTTATCTTATTAGTATCATGATGTGTTTAATAGGACTAGTTGTTTATTGGAAAAATAGAAGTGATGCATTGTAAAATAGAATATAAATGAATTATTGGAGTTCAAACACATCCTGTCTGTTCATAGTTTCTGCTAATTTTCATTTGTATGATATAATGAATGTTGAAAGTATATTTCATAACAATAAACTGGGAAATTGTACCATATGCTTTTCCTTGGTAAGGTTGTACCTCTGTGAAATCATTTCATGGGTCAGGAAAGATAGACAGAAATCCATCAATAATAAATAAAGTGGTTGGCATTTAAACTTGGCCTTTGGAATCTTATGATGCTAATCCTCACCTATAAATAAGGAAATTAAGATTAGAAATAAAATGGAACAGTTTCAACAGTTCATAATAGAACACAAAACAAAGATTACACTGCAAAAGCATCCCCACAAGACATGTAACTAGGAATGGATAGATTTGATAAAAGTAAGATGAATGTGATCATTATGTATATCTAAAGAGGAATAGCTTGCTTAATACTAGAAAAAGCCAACTCATAAAAATGCAAACTTTAATGTTTTCTGTTGAAAAGATAATGATATGCACCTATGTACATATATATGCATATGTATGTATATATATATCTAAAAATATTTATTTTAAGTTAAAGTTTCTTGTGCTAGTCCATTGAAAACTTTTTGTGGCATGTATTACCTAACTAGGTGGTCTGCTCTGTTCTTTTTTGCAAATAATTGCAATTAATTTCTAGGTGTAGATATATACTCAGCAGAAAATTTCATAATAATTCCTATATACCAAAATAGTGTAATAAATCTAAATATGACAACCTCTGTAGATCTTTTTTCCCCTGAAATAATCCTTTGTGGTCTTAAGTATTCCAATGTTTGAGACAACTATGCAGATTACCTAAAGGAAGCATGAAATTGTTCAATCGTGAACTACAGAACATCAAGCAGGAAAACTGGAAACGGAAAAAGAAAACTAGAAGAACTCTACAAGTCTTGTCCCTTCAAAATTGTAAGCACATCTCTACCTCAACAAGATCACTTAAAACAAGTCTTTATGCATAATATTGCCTAGTAGTGAATGAACAGAAAACATTCAGTTTTATAGGAGAAATGGCAAAAACTCCATAAATACATGGAAATTAAAGAATACATTCCTGAACAATCAATGGCTCACAGAAGAAATTAAAAGAAATTAAACAATATCTACAAGTAAATGAAAATAGCAATACATCTTACCAGAACCTGTGGGATGCAATGAAAGCAGTCCTCAAAGGGAAATTTATTGTGGTGAATTCCCACGTCAGGAAAACAGAATGAACCCAAATAAACAACCTGGTGCTACACCTCAAACATCTAGAAAAAGAAGAGTAAGTTATACTACAAAGTTACTGTGATAAAATCAGCATGGTACTGGAATAAAAACAGACCTGAAGATCAATGGAATAGATTAGAAGAAACAACCACAACTACAAACACACTCAACCACCATATCTTTAACAGAGGGGCCAAACATTAGCTGGAAAAAGTCTCTTTAATAAGTAGTGATGGAAAAACTGGCTTTCCATTTTCCAAAAACTATAACTAGGCCCATGACTATCACCGTGCACTAAACTAAAGTCAAAATGGATCAAAGATCTAAATATTAAAACAGAAACACTAGAGGGAGCCAAGAACCTGCCAGGGAGTCAGGACCACAGGAGGTGAGTCCCAGTGCTCAGGCACTAGTCTGGGGAGAGTTTGAGACCTGTGTTCCCAGCGGTTGAGTTCCCATCCAGCTCCCTAGGATACTGGACTGGGCCCCGGAGGTTTTGCAGGCCTGAGTGCATCATGCCCAGTGCCTTCTTTCAGTCTGGGAGGCCAGGACTGCGCAGGGGGACTTTCAGCCCTCTGGTACTGGCCCGGGGAGAGTTTGAGACCAGCGCTCCCTGTGGTTGGGTTCCCATCCAGCTCCCTAGGACACTGGACAGGGCCCTGGAGGTTTAGCAGGCCTCAGTACACCAAGCCCAGCTTCTGTCTTTCAATTCAGGGAGCCAAGAACCTGGCGGGGAGTCAAGACCATGCAAGGTGAGTCCCAGTGCTCCAGCACTGGTCTGCAGAGAGTTTGAGACCAGAACTCCCAGTGGTTGAGTTCCCATCCAGCTCCCTAGGACACTGGACTGGTCCTAGAGGTCTTGTGGGCCTCAGTGCACCATGCCCAGTAGCCTTATTTCAGTCCAGGGGCCAGGAATGTGCAGGGGGACTTTCAGCCCTCTGGTGCTGGCCTGGGGAGAGTTTGAGACCAGTGGTCCCAGCAGTTGAGTTCCCATCCAGCTCCCTAGGACATTGCACTGGATCCTGGAGTTTGGCGGACCTTAGTACAGCATGCCCAGCTCCCATCTTTCAATTCAGAGAAACCAAGAACCTGCATGGGAGTCAGGACCATGCAAGTCTCAGGAGCTGAGGGTGCAGGAGGAAATTCCCAACACAACCAGGGAAACTTTGGAACACCTCTCAAAGCAAGGAAATACAGGAAAATGACAAAATGAAAGACCAAAAGGCAATCTCAAATCTCCAGCCCATCCCAAGAAAGCCTTGGAGCCATATATATAGAAGAAAATAGAAGCCATACATCTGAAATTACTGAAATGATATCAACTAAAATAAAGAGGCAACTCGGGGAAGCTATGGAGAAACTCAAATCAGAAATAATTGCCCAGGTAAAAGAAGAAATGCTAACAGTAGTGAGAGAAATAGTGAACACATCTAAAGAAGACACAGTTAAAAAATTACAGGAACAAAGCAAACAGATAGAATCCCTGAATGAACACTATAAGAAAGAAAGAGAATCCATGAAGCAGATTCAAAGAGATACATAGGAAATCAAAAATTCTATTGAAAGTTGCCAAAACTGACTGAGACCCCCGGAAGCTCCACCGCCTTAGTACAGCATGCGCAGCAACCTTCTCTCAGTTTGGGAGGCAGAAGTCGAGCTGGGGGACTAACCACCCGGGAGATATTTCCCGCTCTCTAAGACAAAGGACTATGCCTGAGTTTCCACAGGCTCCAGTTCCCCAGGCCCAGCATCTGCCTTACAATGCAGGGAGCCAAGAGCCTGCTCAGGGGAGTTAGGACCCTGTGAGGTGAGTCCTGCCCCCCCCCAAGGCGGGCTTGTGGAGAGTTGGCGGCCTGGGCCCCGGGAAATTGAGCTTCTGGCTAGCTACCAGTACACTGGACTGAGTCCCAGAAGCTCCACCACCTTAGTGCAGCATGCTCAGCGGCCTTCTCTCAGTTCAGGAGGTGGAGGCCGAGCTGGGGGCCTGACAGCCCAGTGTGGGCTGGCCTGGGGAGAGCATAAAACCAACACTCACAGCGGTTGAGATTATACTCACTGCCTTGGACACGGGACTGTGGCCCAAGATTCCATGGGCCCCAGTTCACAAGGCCCAGCTTCCACCCTTCAATTTAGGGAGCCAAGAGCCTTTGTGCGAGCCAGTGTTGACCCAGGAACTGAGGGTGCAGGAGGTAACTCACCACACATCCAGAGGAAGCTTTGGAACACCACTCAAAGCAAGGAAATATAGAAAAATGACAAAAGGAAAGGCCAAAAGGCAGACTAAAAACTCCAGCCCACCTCAAGAAAGCTTAGGAGTCATGTACATAGAAGAAAAAAGAAGCCATACACCTGAAATATCTGAAATGATATCAACTGAAATAAAGATGCAACTAGGGGAAGCTGTGGAGAAATTCAAATCAGAAGTACTTGCCCAGGTAAAAGAAGAACTGAGGAAAATAGTGAAAGAAATAGTGAACACATCTAGTGAAAATACAGCTAAAAATTAGAGGGACAAAAGAAACAGATAGAATCCACGAATGACCACTCTAAGAAACAAACAGAGTACATAAAGCAGATTCAAAGAGATATACAGGAAATGAAAAATTCTATTGAAAGCTGTAAAAGCCACCTCAATGAAAGTGAAGATAGAATTTCAGACTTCGAAGAATAAAAAATAAAAAAAAATCAGGCACAAGACAAGGATGTCCATTATCACCACTACTATTCAACATAGTATTGGAAATACTAGCCAGAGCAATTAGACAGGAAAGATAAATAAAAGGAGTAAAGATAGGAAAAGAGGATGTTAAATTATCATTATTTGGAGATGACATGATACTTTACATAGAAGACCCCCAAAACTCCATTGAAAGACTCCTAGATATAATTAAAAGATTCAGCAAGTTAGCCGAATACAAATTCAATACACAAAAATCAATAGCATTTCTATACACTAACAACAAAAGTACTGAGAGAGCAATAAGAGAAACTACACCCTTTCCACTAGCATCCAAAAAATGAAATACTTAGGAATTAATCTCATGAAAGAAGTAAAAGAGCTATACAGGGAAAATTATAATACCCTGAAAAGGGAAATCGAAGAGGACCTCAGAAAATGGAAAGACATCCCCTGTTCATGGATAGGAAGAATAAACATTGTAAAACTGGCCATTCTCCCAAAATTACTATACAGATTCAATGCCATCCCAATCAAAATACCACTAACATACCTCATAGACCTAGAGAAATCACTCCTAAAATTCATCTGGAACCAGAAGAGATCTAGAATAGCAAAGGCAATTCTAAGCAACAAAGGCAAGGCAGGAGGCATCACAATCCCTGACTTAAAATTATACTTCAAAGCTACAGTGATAAAGTCAGTATGGTACTGGAATAGAAACAGACCCAAGGATCAGTGGAATAGATTGGAAGGTACAACCACAACTGCAAACTCACTCAACCACCTTATCTTTGATAAAGGGGCCAAACATGTTCGCTGGAAGAATCACAGTCTCTTTAACAAATGGTGCTGGGTCCCGGACCGTACAGTGGCCGGAGCTGTTTGGATTGAAAGTCTGCGCGGACCTGCATCTCAGCGCGACTCTTTGGGACTGGGAACTGCCTGGAGATGGCATCTGGGCCAGGTGTGTTTGGGCCCGTAGCCCCGCCCTTCACGCCCAGGAAGTCTCCCAGAAAGCAGCATCTCAGGCTGTCCGTTTGGGACCCGAAAGTCCCAGACCGTACAGTGGCCTGAGCTGTTTGGATTGAAAGTCTGCGCGGACCTGCATCTCGGCGGGACTCTTTGGGGCTGGTAGGCCTGCCCTTCATCCGCAGGGAACTGCCTGGAGATCGGCATCTGGGCCAGGTGTGTTTGGGCCCATAGCCCCGCCCTTC
>PVJX010029736.1:0-22650 GCA_004027295.1 Dolichotis patagonum | reverse complement strand
TCATTCTTTAAAAGTTCAGCTTCATCTTGTGTGAATGTGTGTAATGGGATGGAACTGAGGACCTTTGCACCTTCACACTGTGTTGCAGCCCAGCCCTTTTTTATTTTAAGAAAAGGCACTTAAATTGCCCAGGCAGGGCTCAAACTTGCCACCCTCCTGCCTCAGCCTCCCAGAGTGCTGGAATTATAGGTGTGTGCCAACACACCCTTCACCCATTGTTCTGAGAACATGTGACAGATGCCGTCTGTCTCCTGGCGGGGGTAGTGGAAACTGTGTAAGGTGCCTAGGAACCTCGCGTGGGTCTGGCGTGCTGCATACATTCTTTCCTGGAGTGGTCCCGTCCTGTGCAGTGTTACTTCTCGAGTGTTCACCCTCCTCACCTGCATCTCTGCCTAAATTCTCTATGGTGTCCAGGGCGGTGGTACATTGGGGAAGATATAGGATCTTAGCTTTTGCATTAATATGCACCACAAGAAACCACTGGCTTCATCTGAGTTCCTTTAACTGTTTTCAGATATTCACAAAGCACCTTCAGTTTCTGTGCCTTTAATAACCTTCAGTTTCTGTGCCGAGTTACCTTGCCGCATTAGCTTCCTAGGGTTGCCCTAGCAAATTATCAGACTAGGTAGCTTAAAACCAGAAACAAGCCGGGGTGGTGGCACAGGCTGTGATCCCAGCACTTCACAGGCTGAGCCAGGCTGGGCCACATAGTGAGTTTGAGGCCAGCCCGACAGCACAGGAAGACCCTGTCTCAAAACAACAACCCGAGAAGCCAGGCGTTTATTCTTTCCTAGTTCTAGAGGCCAGAGTTCAAATCAAGATGCTGTGGGCCGTGATCCCTGCAGGGCTGTGAGAGAGGGGCGTCTTTGTCGTATCCCGCTTTGGGTGACATCTGGCAATCCCGGGTATGCTGTACAGATCGTGGCTGCACTGTCTGCCTCTGTCACCCTGGCGCAGTCCCTTCCGTGTTCATTGGCATTGTGCTTCCCTGTGCGGTGGGGATACCCAGCCAGTGCACCGGGGCCCGCCCTGTTTAACTTGATTGATGTGCAAAGAGCCAATCTCGGAATAAAGTCACACTCCTGGGTCAGGCATATATTTTCTGTCACTCAAACAGTATTTGGAGGTGGGGCACGGTCAGCCCACACCACCTGCTAGCTGATTGCCCCAGTCCCCTAGGTCAGGCTTCTGAACAGATTCACGTAAAATCAAGTTATTTTATGCGAGCTTTTCTTTTTCCCTCAGATTAGTAACTCGCTTTCCCTGTGGCTTCAAGAACTATATTGAAGTATCTTGCTGGAGGTAACACCCAACACTGACTTTCTGGTTTTGTTATGTAAGAAAGACTCTTGTAAGGAAGAAAGTGTCCTGGTGACTCTGGAAAGTGCTCACAGAGTAGACGGAAGGGCAGGAGTTAAGAGGGCTGCGACACCCGCCCGCCCGGGACTGTTTGCAGCCCTTTATGACCTGGGTGTGACCTGGCCACTGAGCTGATAGCACAGGGGAGGCTGGCTTAGACGGCAGGGCAGGCCTCTGGGCAGCCACGCGGGGCTGGATGGAGCCGGAGCGCAGTCTGTAAGAGGCAGCAGTGGCTGCGGAACATGGACGTGGTGAGCTGCCTGTTCCTGCAGTGTGTCTGCGGGCCGCCCCTGCCCACAGCGGAGCCCGAGGTAGGTGTTTGTTGGTGTATACGTCAGTAGTTTCAGGAATAATCACCAATTACACAGCCTGAAATAAGTCAGGGCTGCGTTTCTGAAGTATGTGAACTTTACTAAAAAAAAAAAAAAAAAAAAAAAACCCTTTTTTTAAAGCCAGACATGGTGGCACATGCGTGTAATCCCAGCAGCCTGGGAGACTGAGGCAGGAAGATGGCTAGTTCCAGCCTAGCTGGACAACTTAGCAACTTAGAGAGACCCCGGTTCAAAGTAAAAACTGGGCCAGTGGTGTAGCTCAGAACTGAAGGCCCTGAGTTTCAATGCTCTGGCTGAGAGCCGGTGTTTGACTATAAGTTTAACCCTCAGGGTGTCCAGTCCCCATCCTTCCCTCGGTCCATTAGCTGCAAGTGCAGTGGACATTTCATTGCAATCTTGCACATATCCGTGGCCCACTTTCTGGGGTTCCAAGAACACGGTGCCGCAGGCAGGGTGCTGTCTCCATTTGTGTCTTAAGGAGAGCTGTGTGCACTCTGGAAGTCAGATGCTGGTTTTGTTCTTGATGTGTCCCCAGCACACAGACAGTGGCTGCCCTGGGGCGCAGTGCCTTGGAGGGCTCGCCCTGCGCCCTTCGCCTGCACTTCCTGGAGTGTTTCCTTCTTCTTGGCATCAGCGGGAAAACAGGCTGTCTTGCGTAAGTGCAAAAACAAACTAAATCTTCCCACCACAAGGGAAAAATAAACAGATAAAACTACAAAAAAACCACACACTGGTTTGTGAGTAGATGGTGCCTCGGGCTTGGTGGTACGGGGCCACAGTACAAATGGATTTGTTCCTACTGTTCACTTGGGCTGTCTGTTTCATTTGTTCTGGTAGTTTATGTCAACCATGCACAATAATCTGTTCTTCATGTGTAATTCAGAAAATAATTGTAGCTTTTCTTGGTTTCTCCTATTTTTCCATGGTGGCAATGCTGGGGGAAAAATGGTATCCTCTTAGGTTTAGGTCTTGGAGGCCTGTGAATTAAATGATAAAAGACGAGGGTTGTAGCTCAGTGGTAGAACCTTTGCCTAATATGTGCAAGACTCTGGGTTAAATCCTCAGAGCCACTAAACAAACAAACAAACAAAAAGGGCAGATTAGCAAAGGAAAGATGTGGGTGTGCGGGACTTCATAGAAAAAAGTGACTCCTGTAGGTGACTAGAGTTTGGGTTTTATTTATCATCTTAATAGAGAGGCTGGAGACGGGACAGGGAAGTTAGGGGAGAAGCCAGTACCTTAGGAGAGATAAAGGCTCTCCAGAGAACAGACGGCAGATAAGATGGTTTTGTGTCAGTGTCTATCAGGTGTGGGTTCTCCTCTGGCTGCAGGAAGGAAACTCCCAGGAGGAGATTTATGACAGTTGTGCTTTTGGGGGCCTCTTGCTTTTAGGCAGGTTACAGAGTTAGGGTGGCGGGGAAACCATTCTCAAACACCTTAGGCTCAACATAATTCTGCTACAGCAGTATCATCTAAGGCAGGGAAGTGGTACGAGCCTGTGACCCCAGCACGCTGGGAGGTTGAGGCAGGAGGTTGCAAATTTAAGCCAGACTTGGGCAACTCTGCAACTGGCTCAAAAAATAGAGAAATTTCGGGGCGGGGGGGGGGCAATAGTATCATCTGGACCCCTGCTGTGGTGAAGGCAGCGTTCCAGGGAGTAAGAATCAACAGAGGCCATTGCTGGAACCTGTGGGAGACAGCAGGAGACCTGAGCAGATGTGCCCACCTGTGGGTGCCTTTGCTGGCACTCACTGGTGGTGACCCTGGCCACGTGGCTTCCCTTCTTTCAGCTCCATCTGATTGGAAAATCGAGGACGCTGGAGAGGGGATAGAATGTCTGTAACCCCTCCCTGCATCCAGGCTCTTGGCCACGTCCTCCGTGGTGTGTGGGAGGCAGGTGCTCTGCCCCAAGCCGCACTCTCCTGAAGGAGACATTTAGTCAGGGTGACCTGAGTGCACCATTCCACTCTGCTCCAGCCCCGCCAGCCTGGGGTGGTGACAGGCTGCCCAGGCTGTGTCATACGCTCCTTTCTGGCATGCACACCTTTGCTGTCTGTCCATCCTGTGCTGTGGCCTGCCGGCCCTTTTGTGTAGAGACCATTTTCCCATCCTCATCAAGGTCTGGGAAGTTTATATTTGTAATCCTGTTGAGACCTTGTTGGAATCCTGACAAGTTAATTCCAATTTACCACCTCCAGTGCAACCCACAGCAAGAATAAAGACACTGAGACAGTTTTATAGGTAAGGGTGGCCAAGGGGTCCCGGGTGCAGTCCAGATGAGGGTTCACGGAACAAAGGCCGAAACCCAGGGCCTAACCTGGATTTTATTAATTCGTGAAGAAAGGAGTGGCTCAGGATGAGCAACTTCGAGAATGGCGGGAATTATGTGAGTACTCAGCTGAGCAGGCTAGGACCAGAGGGCACCTCTGCAATGTGCAGAGAAAGATATGCAGAAAGACCAATCCACGTGACACAATCAAGGCAGCATTTAATGTTTAGGAGCTGTTGTGTCCATTTCTGATGTGTAAACTTTTATGCCCTGGGAAGTCACAGCCTCTTTTTTTAAAAATTTTTTTATTTTGAAGGTAGTAAAATACAATAGAACAAAGCCAATTGAGACAACGCAGTGAAACTGGTATAAAACTTCATAGGATACTGAGATAACAGTAATAGGTACCATAGTATATCTCATTATCTTCACAATAGTTGTTCTTTCAATCAGGTATAGTAAAATCCCACCAAATACAGAACATTATAGAACTTATCAAAACAGAATATTGAATAGAGCAATAGAATTAATCAGAACCAAGCAAAACAGCACTAACAATGTTTGCCTTCAAAGAGATGGTAGAAGGAAATTCCCACTATTTGCTGTATTACATATGGTCAACCTCCCCAGAGATGCTCAGAGCTCTGGGTCCCATTTGCTAACGGTGGGGATGGGACATTTGATTCTCAGCCCACACGCCAGCAGGCTCACAGCTGCTTACCGGGGAGGTAAGCAGGTTCCTTTGTTGCCCAGCGCCCTAAGCTCCAACATGGCTGTGGATCTTGGGAGACACTGGCTGGTTCTCTCCTTGGGGCACCCACCGCTTGCTGGAACCATGGCTGCTACCAGGGAGGCGAGTAGGTTGCTTTCTTGCCCCCAGCCAGCGTCTCCCAAGATCGGCGCCTTGTTGGAACTTAGGGCGCTGGGAAAGAAAGCAACCCACTCACCTCCCTGATAAGCAGCCATGGCTCGAGCAAGCAGCGGGCGCCCCAGGGAGAAAACCAGCCAGCGTCTCCCGAGATCCGCGTCCTAACCTCTTATCTTCAGACTCGAACCCAGTGGACAATCCTGGAGCTGTTGGCTCTGTATCCTGCTGGGCTCAACCATATGGGGAGACACTGAGATGGGGAAATAATCAGCTGTTGGCTGGCTTTCGAGATTACCCATCAGCACCTCAGCCAGCCCTATTTACATTGCTTAGGCCACTTGAAGGGAAAAGGATACAGCTGAGCCAGCCATGCATGTATTGTACATGGAGACAGGGCCAGGTTAAGCCAAAGTAGAGGTAATTTCTCCTGATTCAAGGAGAGCCGTCCAGGTGATCTTCACATTTTGTTTTTATTTTAAAGAACGCCTGGGGATGGAAGGGGCGTGGGCATGCGGCCGAGCTCTGGCACAGCCCTCCTTTGTGGCCAGACTTTGAAGGGCCTGCTGGAGCCAGCCTCTGCCCATCTCCGGAGTGGCAGCTCACTCCTGCCACTGAGGCCTGCGCTCTCTGGCACTGCCAGCAGTTGCAGAACCGATGGGAGAGGTGCGATCTGCCTGCGGTTGCAGGGCTAGCTGGAGGCCCCCACGGGAGTTGGTGACAGGGTCTGCCCGATTCTAAGCTCTTGCCATCCTAGCCCATTGTGTTGCCTCTAAAGGAATGATTTGAAACATCGGGTGGCCTTGGGTGATGCAGCCCTTGCCTAGCGCACACTGTGCCCTCGGTGCCCGCCCAGCAGCTCCCCCAGCTGAAAGGATCCTGCCTCGCCGAGGGTCACAGAACCGGAGCCGTGAGCTGGGCCCGCTCTGAAATCAGATCCAGAAAGCGTAGCTGGGATTTGGCAAAGCCCACACAGCTAGTGGGTAGCCTGGTCTAGTTCTCTGGCTCCCGGTTCTGCAGGCCCCTTGAGCTTGAGTCCCACCAGCTCCAGACTAAACTTCCAGCGCCTCCTATTGTTCAGTAGCAAACATGGTTGACAGAGGGTGCCGCCCAGCAGCCCTGACTTAGGCATGTGCTCCTGTGGCCCTGCAGCTCCCAGGCTGTGGTGTCTGCCACAGCTTAGAGTTCATTTTGCCAGCTTGACAGTCAGCTGTCTCCTAGCTCATCACGGATGGGCAAACATCACTACTTAAACTACGGTTTCCAGTCAGCCTGGAATGAAAGATGGAGTTGGTTCTTTAATCCATGCGTCAGTTAGACCCTCATTGTCAATTGCACAAATAACTGTTTTAGGTAAAGGAATAAATCAAGAAAGTCTGAAAAGAATTAGAAAACATAGGTAGGGCGAGGGGAATGGGGCCAGGCGTCCATCCTCCATTCCCTGCTGCCTGGATCTTGAAGCTCACCTAACCTGTTCGGTTTGGAAAGGTTATGACTGGTGAACCCTGGAGGCCGGGCTCGTCCCAGGAAGAGGAGAGGACCCAGGCGGCCAGAATCTCCAGGAGGAAATGGAGCTCAGGGAGGAGGACCAGACCACGGCCGCTGTCCGACTACAGCCAGCTGGCCAGCCGAAGCTCGGCCATTCCTGAGGACTCTGTCGCCGCGCACCCGCAGAGCGAGGACTTCATGGATGGGCCGCCCCCAGCACACATGGCTTCCACTGGGCCTGCAGACCAGGCCTCAGCGGGCTGCCTTCGAGGAGGCCGGAGAAGACGCCCCATTTCTGTGATCGGAGGGGTCAGCTTGTATGGCAGCACCCAGGCAGAGGAGATGGCGAGCCTTCTAACCCAAGTAAGATCTGTGTACCTCCGAATCTGCCTGGCCAGCCTCCCTGGCCACTCTCCTGCTCAGACTAAACTGAAAGCTGCTTTCCTCTAACGCTCCAAGATGACCTGTCCACTCACAGCCTTTTCCTCCTGACCAAAAACATTCATGAACTCAAAACTAACCTTCTAACATCTGGACGCCTTCTCGCTAATCTTTCTTTCCTGGCACCTCAGATTAGACATGAAACAAGTTGGTCCTTATTTCTGAAAAACCTGCAATTTTTTCCAGGAAGAAGTAGCCAGACATATTTAGTGAGCATCCTGAAACAAGTGAGTCTTTAAACACAAAATACTTCATTGTTAAAATGTGAAGATAGGAAAATAAAAAAGAAATGGGAGGGCTGGGACGTAGCCCTGTGGTAAATAAATGCTTGGCTTTCTAATGCACAGCCCTGCATTCCATTCCCAGCACTGAAAATAAAAAGAAAACAATAAGGAAAAGGTGATTCCCTGTCACCTAAAAAAATCTGTTCTTGTTGTCATGCTGGGGATGCAAGCCAGAGCCTACTGTGTGCTAAGCCATCCCCATGTCCCCAGCTCCTCTCTGTCTCTGTCTCTGTCTGTCTCTGTCTCTCTCTGAGTTGCAGTCTTGTAGCTGGTTTGATAATAAACATTTTCTCTTGATCCCTTAGTATATTTTAAATATTTATCAAGTGCCCAGGGAGCACTCTAGGCCACGTTCTGGAGAAGTTCATACTTTTTGTCAAAGCCAAAACCCTGACTGTGGTCAGATATTCACAGAGCAGTCTATGAGAGGTGCATATGCCCAGCTTCATTTTTAAAAACTTGCTAGTGGCATCTTAACCTGTAAAACTCTCTTAAAAGAGGAATTTTGTGTTAGTCTTGGATGGCGTTGGCAGTCTCTCCGTAAAGCCCAACCCAATGCCTTGTGTGTAAGAAGCACTCAGAACTTCTTGCTGAATCCACTTGTGTTAAGTTCAATTCTTAAAGTAAAAACAAAGGAAGTTAATACTGCAGAATCTTTAAGCTTCTGCTGTTTAAGATGCTCAACCTGGTAGGAAATAATTCTGAACTAAAGCAAATTATATTCTATTTTAAGCTGGAAAGCAATATGTGGACTATCTAGAGCACTTAGAAAAGATTTCACTTCAGAGCACCAGAAAGAAGTTCAGTGAAATAGCTTCCTGCCCTGTAGTTTAACTTCGAGAGTCAAGTGGAAAACATTTGCTAAACCCTAAGGAAAACAAGAGCCATGCAGATCCCTGACACATGGATATGGGGATCACTGCTGTGGACAATTGGAAGGGCGAGACTCGGAATCCCAAAGAGACCAGGGCACATGTGAGGAAAAGCAGCTCTTTGGTTGTTTTGCTAAATTTTTTGTGGCACTGGAGATGAAGCCCAAGGCCTTGCACGTGCTAGACCAGAGTGCCACCGTGAGCCACGTGTCCAGCCCCCCACACCGACTCTTGAACCTGGGACCTGGGCTTCATCTTTAGCCCTTTGGCTCCTTACATTTTGTATTTTAAAATAGGCTCTTGCTAAGTCTCTAAGTTGATGGGGCAGACATGACTTGAATCTGTGATCCTCCTGCCTCAGCCTCTCAGACTACCGGGGTTTTAGGTGTGTATCAGGACACGTGCCCCGAAACCAACTCTTTATGGTGAAGTTCAGCTGGGCATGGTGCTGTACACTGGTAATTCCAGCGACTTGAGAGGCTGAAGCAGGAGGATTGCAAACTCCAGGCCTGTCTGGTCTCAAAATTAAAAGAGCTGGAGACATAGCGCAGTGCTCCCTGTGTGCAATCTCCAGTGCTGCCCAATAGCGGCGGCGGCAGCAACACACACCCAGCTCCACCGCCCAGCTACTTTCTTTAGATCCAGAGGCCTGTGAGGGGCCCGGTGGAGGCTCCTGGAGAGGGTCTGCAGGAGATAAGGACGGAGCCAGTGCTGCAGCCTGTTGCCTGCCTGGGGCCTGGGGCCTGGGGCCTGGGGCCTGTTCCGCTTCCTGCAGAGGCTGCTGCAGCCCAGCCTCCTTACCCTGGCCCTGCAGCTGCGCGGGAACCCCACTGCCGGAGTCTGCCTGTCCTCTGCTCGGTCCCCCCCGCCCCCCGCTGCCTCGCCACCTGCAAGCGAGATGGGGCTGCCAGTGGCTGTTAGAATCTCACCTTCGGCTTCACCTAGCACGCCGCTGCCGAGCGCCCCGCAGCCCAGCCCGCGGCTCTTGGCAGGCGCGGGAGAAGCCGGTTCACCTCCCAGGGGCTGCGAGGTGAGCCCGCTCTGCAGCGTGCTGCTCGTGGGAGCTGCGACTTCCTGGCGCCTGCTCACAGCTTTGTGCTTCCCCCCGCAGCCCGCAGCCAGGCCTCCTGTGCCCTCGCACCAGGTGCCACCCTACAGGGCCGTGTCGGCCCGGCTGCAGCCCTTCAGCTTCTCCCGGAGCACCCCCATCGGGCTGGACCGCGTGGGCCGGCGGCGGCAGATGCGAGCGTCCAATGGTGAGTGCGTCCCTCCGGGCTGGCCACTGCCGACCCCAGCTGCCCGACTGAAACGGGGCCCGAGGCGCCCAGGCGATGGGCGCTTTCCCCACCTCGCTCCCTGGCCCGCTGGCTCAGCGCGGCGGTAGACAGTGTCATCCCCGTGGCTGTGAGCTGTCCCCCTGACTCAATCTGACAGGTTGCCCCGCTGTGGTGCCTGCGCCTGACTTTCTGGAAGGGGGATTCCCGTGGGCCGCTGGGCTCAGCCTGCGGATCCCAGGGCCGGGCGTGGCCGAGCTGGTTTCTCATGAGCTGTGGGCATGAAGCCGCGCCAGGCTCTCCGGCCTGTGGTGGCCTCGGACTTCCGTGGCTGGTACGTGTGGCCCCCCCACTCTGCCTTCCTGCTTGTGGGCGCTGCCCCGTGTGTGTGTTCCTGCCTTGGGAACTTCGCTTGCAAACAGCCTGTTTCAGTGATGGCTCAGTTTTTAGGGTGTTGAGTGATACAGCCCACTGCAGCACGAGAGCCGCAGGTTTGCCACCATTGACCGCTTTTATTCCTTGTGTAACACCTTGTTTGCATTTATGTGTTTATACATACGGTGCTAGGGATTGAACCCAGGGCCATGGCGCTGAACAGCACCCCTCTCCCCTTCTTTATTTCCAGATAGGGGTTTGCTAAGCTGTCCAGACTGGGTGGAAACTTGTGATCTACCCCAGCCTCGTAGAGGGCTGTGATCACAGGTGTGTACCACCACGCCCAGCTGGGAACTGAGGTTTTTGTTGGTGTGTGTATTTAGGATTCTTTTGCTGAAAGGCAATAGAACTAGCTCTGGCTGGCTTGAGCAAAGGAAGCTATGTTTTAGGGTGTCCGTGCTCCCGAGGGATGGCTGGACGCAACGGCCAGCGGGGCCACTCCTGAAACAGAGGAGCCACCACTGGTGCAGGAGTGGCTGCCACACCACTGTGGTAAGGTGGGAGGGCCAGGATGCCCTGTGTCAGTCCAGACCCAGTGTCCCTGGGCGGCCCCCTTGCTTGTGTCCTCAGCAGGTGTTAGGGTTCCCCGTTCAGCATGGCTGAGGCCACAGAGGCAGGGCAGTCCTTGCTGGTGTTAGGGACAGGAGCAGCTCTGCTGTGTGATCATGCACTCCTTCACTCACACTCCCACAGGAGAGGGCCTGCCACGGACCAGATGGTAGTGGTGAGCTGAGCAAAGCCCTTCAGTCACTTATACTCCGTGAGCGGAAAATAAATTATCAAGATGTGACAGGCAAGTAGGGCTGTAAAGGAAATAAAGCAGGCTAGGGGCCCTCGTATCCGGATGACTGTCACTCACATAGTGCCCTTACACCAGGCGTTGTAGATAACCCTCTCCTGCCTTCCCTGGGGACCCTCCAGGGGCTCATCGGTTGTAGCAGACACCTCCAGACGTACAGTCCTCCCTCCAGCTGGCCACACGGCATTTCTGAGTGTTTCTGCCCCATGGTACATTTCAGCAACACCAACCTCGGTCTGCAGTGTGGAGGGAAAGGTGCCCAGCAGGCTGGCCGGGCTCTAGGTAGACTGCAGTGGGGAGTGAGGGCCGAGCAGGAGACAGCGAGGCAGGGCCTGGAGGAGGAAGGTGCTGGGAACGTCAAGGCCTGGCAGAGCAGCAGGAGGGCAGGGGTCCAAGGCGCAGCACAGGGGTGGGCGAGACTGGAGCCCAGAGCCCGAGCAGGGGAGAGGACTGCAGTCAGGGAGCCAGGGCTGCTCGGGGAGGTGGTGGGGAGTGCATGAGCGAGAGGGTTCTGTCTGTGCCCCAGGAAGGGAGCCTGGTGGGGAAGCTGTTGCCACTTCTGGATGAGCAGCCGTGGTGGCAGTGAGCACGAGGCCACCCACATTTCCTGGGGCTGCACCTCCCGGGACGGGAGAGGCCACACGGGGCAGCCGGGGCAGCCAGCACTCTCCCGTGGGGCGCTGGGTGGGAAGAAGATGTTTTGTAAGGGCATCGTGAGGCAATCAGAGAAGCCACTTCTGCGTTTGCCTGCGGTTCCCACCGTGGGCGAGAGGCAGCCGGCGACTTGGTCACGGGTCCAGAGCGTGTGCCCAGGCTGCCTCGCTGGGCACGAAGCGGCCCCTGGGGAGGTCCAGGAGAGGCCATAGTGAGGAAGCGCACAGCAGCACAGGCAGCCCTGCAGCAGTGACACACCGCTGTCCCCTCTGTTATGAGAAGGGCTCACCATTGTAACCAGCTTTCCACTGCTGGGTCCCTGCAGGAGCATCGCGTCACTGTGTTGGGGACACTTCCTGTGCTTCAGCCCGCCAGCTCCAGCTCTGCCTCTCTCTGCCTCTGTGGCGTTTGTAGTTGTGGTTTTCTGTTTGGTTATTTACTTGCTTGCTTGCTTGCTCCCTTGTCTGTTTTTAATTTTGTGAGACAGAGTCTCAGTATGTAGTCCAGGCTGGCCTGAAACGGGAAGCAACAGTCTGCTTCAGCCGCCCAAGGGCTGGAATTGCAGGCGTGGGTCCCCATACCCCACTGTTTTGTTTGGAGACATGGTTTTACAGTGTAATTCAGGCTGGTCTTGAATTCACTATATAGGCCAGGCTGCCCTCAAACTGGAGATCCTCCTGCCTGAGCCTCCTGACGTTTTGTTTTGCTTTGATTTAATGAGTCCACTGAGCAAACCATCAAGATGAAGATATTCAGTGATATCTGCACAATAAAGTCTGCATGTTTACTTCTTTATGCATTTATTTATGTGAGGCGGAGGATGGAATTTAGGACTCTGTGCATGCTAGACAGGTGCTCTGCCACTGAGCTATATTCCAGACTAGAGAGTGACAGATAGTTCTCAAGTAGGAAAGAAATCAAGAGATGGGACAGATTAGGGGGCAGGATAAAAAAGGAATGCAGGTGTGTTGTGTACACGCACCAGCTCCACACAAGGAATGCAAACAGTTTGTACTACAACATACTCTGATAAAAATTTTAAAATAATCTCTTTTGCAATAAGGATTCATGTGGGACACTTATCTTCATGTGATTTGAGTGTCTGCAGATACAGCTAGTCACACCCCTGCCTCGAACCCGTGGTTCTCAGTGTTACCCTCTCCACACTGCTGCAAGCCGAGCCGAGCCCTTCCTGAGGCCAGGCTGCTGGTGCACAATTGTAACCCCCGTTCTCCAGGAAACTGAAGCAGCCAGATCTGAAAGTTCGATCCCAGCCTGGACAATTTAGCGGCTTAGCAAGATCCTGCCTCAAAAAAGTGAAAAAAAGAGGCTTGGGAGGTAGCTCAGTTGAAGGCCCTGTGTTCACTATTAGACCATTGTTTACCTACTGCACTGGGGCACAGACTCCAGGTAAGCAATGGAAGATCCTTTGGGGAGGCTGGAAAGAAGACTTTAATAATCAGGCAGCTGCCCTAAGGTGACCTGGCTTCTACTTCCAGCTCTCTGAGTCCAGGAGTGAGCAGGGGCCCTGGGTTTCACTGTCCTGCAGCTCCCCAGGTTGTCCTCGGCCGACCTGGAGATATCCCGTTCCATAGAGGAGTCAGTGCTTTAATCAGGTTCTCACCCATTTTATTCCTGGGGCCCAGAAATAAGTGAGGCACAAACAGCAGTCCTGTGAATCAGATCATTCCGATGACCGACCCGACCCTGCCGCCTCAGAGACACGGTGCCCCAGCCCCATGGAAGCCAGGAAAGGCCGGCAGCACGTTGCCTATAGAAGGTATCACTACCTTCATTCATCTTCTGCTTGGGGCCACAGAGCCGGGGCGGTGGGACCCACGGGATAGCCACCTCCAGCAGCTGTCTGCTGTCACTTCAAGGGGTTTGGTGCGTGTCCGCCAAGGGCTAGCACAGCACCACAAGTTGAATACAGATTGACTGTAGGTGCACTTGCTTGTGTTCAATCATGTAACCTGTGAACCTTGTCAGATGCCAATATCAACAAACCAGCTGAGTGCTAAGATCATTGGGAAGGCTGAGGATGTAGCTCTGTGGTTGTTGCTCACCTAGCATGTGTGGGACCTTGGATGGAATCCCCACCACTGAAAATCATCATCATCATCATTATTATTATTATTAAAGGCAAGTGGGGAACTTTTCATAATGATCCAATATTTGGAGACATGAAAGAATTATTAAACTTGTTAGTTGCGATGATGACAGTGCAACTAATTTTAGGTTGTTGTTTGTTCAAAGTCTTTATTGAAATATTCTCTGCATAAAATAAGAGATTTATTTCAGAATGCTTCAGAAAACTTGGGGAGAGATGGTTCAAACACATTTGGTAAAATATATTCATCATGTTACCTGTGTGAGATTTTCTAAGTAAAAACTTTTGAAAGATAATAACAGCACAGAAAAAATAACAGTGCATTTCTTCCTTCCTGGTCACATGCTCTCTGCATCTGCAAGAAGTACCCGGGCTGAGGACACAGCCCAGTGGCTGAGCCCATGCTAAGCGCGTGGAAGGCCCTGGGTTCAGTCCCCAGCCCTGCAAAAAGGGATGGAGGGACGGAGGCCCCACGGTGACCTTTTCCTCAAAATACAGAAATGGAACATTAGCTGTTGGATTTTTTTTTTTCAAGAAACAAAAACCCACTCATTTTTAAGGAAGTTCTTCCTTCCAAAAACTTGGCAGCACCTTCGTGTCTTCTCCAGCAGTTGGTACTTTTGTTTTGCTCTATGTCGAGAACTAGGCTAGTCTCTGAGGCTTCGTACTGTGCACGGGGCATGTGCATGTGTGTGTGTGTGTGTGTGTGTGTGTGTGCGTGTGTGTATGTGTGCAGGAAGGTCACATGAACAGGCCAGAGTGCTGTTTATCTGCTGCAAGGGTGTGGTGGTGTGGTACTTGAGATAAGAGAATCGGGGTGATGAATCACAGTGGCACTTGTAAGTGCCTTTATAAAGTTCACGGGTAGCCAGGGGTGGTGGTGTGAACCTGCAGTCCTGGCACTTGGGGGAACTGTAAGTTCTACCCAGCAGTTTAGCAGCTTGGCTAGGCCTGGTCTCAAAATGTAAATAAGCCAGGGATGTAGCTCAGTGTGAAGGTGCCGCCAAAGTGAACAGAAGTGAAAGAGTGAAGTTTGCTTTGTTTGTTTTTGGTGCTGGGAATGGAACCCAGGACCTCAGCCTTCCTGAGCGGGTGCTTCCCACGGAGCCGCTCACCCCGGCCAACGTTACTCTTTCACTGGTGTGAATACTTAGGATTCTTAATATTCTACACAGGGCACCTCTGCTGTGGGAACTCTCCCGGGGTGTCATCTTCGCTGTTTCTTTGTCCTCCTCCTTCTCCTTTTCCCCCACGCTTCCCTTCTCCTTCCTCTGTTTGCCTTTTGTTCTCTGCATTCTCTTTGTATTTTGTTTTTAGACTGTTTTACTCTATAGCCCAGGTCGGTTTCCAGTGTGCCAGCCTCCTGCCTCAGCCTCCTGAGGGCTGGGATTATGTGCATGTACCACCATGCCCAGCTCCTGTTTTGGTAGGTGAAGCTTTTCTCTTGCTTTCAAGACCATGTATCCTATCGTGGTCCTATCCTATCTGTAGTCCAGGCTGGCCCTGCAGTCGCTGTGGAGCCCGGGCTGCCCTGGAACTCATGATCCTCCTGCCTCTGCTGAGAAAACGCTCTCCTGAGGGTTAGAAATGTGGTAAATAGGTCAGGTCAGGGTGGGGTCTGTTTTGGGGTCTGGGTCTTTTGAGGTAGGGTCTCCCTATGTAGCCTAGGCTGGCCGTGACCTTGCAGCACTCCGGCTGCGTCAGTCTTCTGAGTACTGGCCACCATGCCCAAGTGATAAATGGGCTTTTGAAAAATTCCTAACTTATTTAGATAATTCCTCAATCTGTGCTTTCTATGTTTCAGTTTTTGTGCTAGAAAGAGAATCGAATCAAACCAGTGCAGCCCTCAGTGACCCGGTGTCTCCCAGTCTTCACCAGACCGGTGTAGCAGGAGTGACACAACTGTGAAACTCGGCCACAGCCCCTGGTCCACAGCGAGGGTGGTTGTTTTGAAACAGTCTCCCTGTGTGTGCAGCCCCGGCGGCCTGAAACGCTCCATCTTCCTGCCTCAGCCTGCTTCCTGCGGGGTAACAGGAACAGCACCACGTCCAGCCTGGCCCATACCACTCGTTGGGAGCAGCTGGCACTCTGACCTCCAAGGGTGTGTTAGACGCAGATAAAGCACGTGTTGATCTGCAAGGACACGACCTAAATTATAGCTGGGTCTCTGTATCTGCAGGTTCTGCATTGTCAATTTAACCAAACACAAATGAAAAATTCAGAAAAAATTCATGCCTTTGTGAAGCAGGTGCCTTCTGTGGCTGTTCCCTGTGCAGGACAGTGCGGTGACCACTGTGCTGGGCGTTATCCGTCACCAGGGTGACAGAGACACAAGGCCTTGTGCAGGTCCCATCTAAGTACTGCACCTTCCGATGGGAGGGGACATGTCAGGCAGATGGGGGAGAAGCGTGTGCTGGCCACGCTGTCTGGGGCACAGGTCACAGCTGACAGTTGACAGGGAAAGGAGGGGCTACTTAAAAACCTGCTGCGAGGTTTTCAAACTTCCGGGTTCTGCTGTCAATCACAGAACAACTGGAATGTGTCACAAATTCACTAACGTTGCTCCCTGTTTTTACCACCGTCTATAAAAAGTTTTTACTGGGCATGGTAATTCATGCCTGTAATCCCAAGCACACTGGAGGCTGAGGCAGGAGGGTTGCAAGTTCAAGCCCAGGCTAGGCAATTTAGTGAGGTCCTTTCTCAAAATAAAAGTGTGACTGAGGAAGTAACTCAGTGCAGAGTTGCTAGGTTCAATCCCTCATAAAACAAAACAAAACAAAAAACCCATAAACAAAGCCCCACAAAAGAGACCATAACACGTTATCAATCAGCATAGAGAATAAGAGACTTCAAATTACAAAATAGATTTCTTAGTGATTAAAAACCGTGTATATTGCATTTGTCCTTTGTCCACAGGAGCAGATCTAGAACTGTCGTAAAGAAATGTTCCGTTCTAGAAAGCGACGGTGGTGCTTTCTGCCTGCTTCCCCCACAGCTGGGCGTCTCCAAGTGCAAAGAGCAGGCAGGGCGTTTGCAGGGCTAAGCAAGGTACAAGCAGAGTGCGTCCTGCTGAGCTGGCTGCCGGCCACTGCGCGGCCGACCCTTCCGTCTGGGTGAGCGGCGGAGCACCTGCAGATGGCTCCTGGCTCCCGCCCACCCCCTCTCTCAGCCTGGCTTGGCCTGTGGCCTCCTCCCAAGCCCTGTTTGGAGTGCCCAGACCGAGGGGTCCCTGGCTGGGGTGCACAGGTGAACCGCAGGGGTCAGGATGCCTCCCTGCGGAGCTGCTCAGCGTGGTAAAGGCCAGGCAGTAGCAACTGAGCTGGCCGACCTTGTGGGCATCTTAGGGTTCCTGTGTCCCTGCTCCTGGCCATGGGGGGCCTCGTCCCTGTGCCGCTGGGGCTAATGAGGCCCTGTGCTCCCGCGGCCCCACTCCTGTGGCCTGCCCCGTAACCCACAGCCTGCCTTGGTTTCCTCCTCAGCTGAACGGCTTTCACTGTACTACTGAGGTTGGTTTACCTAAGTTTAAAAAACAAGCATTTTCTACTGTGTGTTTAAGGCCTGGGAGTTTCAAAGTACAGTTGGGGGTCGTCATTTATGAGTGACTTTTTTTTTTCTAGATAGGGTCAGGGTATGCACCTTGCTGTGTACTTCAGGCTGGCCTTAGACTCATGGTAATCCTCCTGTCTCAGCCTCCCAGTGCCGGGATTACAGGTGTGCATCCCCACACCCAGCTCACGGGTGACATTCTTTCCACTGGTGTGAGTCCCAGTTCTTCAGGGTAAAAATGTGAATGGCTCAGAAATAGAAAAGATTTAATCAGGGACTACTATTGGTTGTAAAAAACACATTCATTTAATGTTATTATATGTTGATAAGCTTGAAATTATTCTTAGGAAATACTGCACTGTTAGGCCATAATGGAAACAAGCTACTCTTTCTGAGTTAGGATTTATTGGTTTATTTTGCAGCGCTTGTACATGCCAGGTAATCCTTGGGTGGTTTTTGTTATTTTTGTTTGTTTGTTGCACTTTTATTTTATTTGTTTTTCCCCCTGGTTGGTTTATCTGTGAGCTGGATCTTAAATGTGCTCTGAGGCCTCTCTGAAGATGGTTCCTTGGTCCCCACTCACTCCGTGGGGCATATTGTGTCTGTCGCAGTGAGGGTCCCTGCTGAAGCTAGAGGCTGTGCCACACCGCCTGGCCAAGTGAAGGCCAAGCAGGTCTGCGAGCCGGGAGCGTCCAGCTGGTCAGCGCTGGGGGTCCCCAGAAGACGCGAGGGAAGCAGGACTCGGCTGTTGTTAGGGTCTGAGGGGCTGCATGTGCAGAGGGCAGGGCCCAGTGAACGGAAAGCAAGTCTCAGCCGGGGGAGCAGAGTGACCAGGGCAGAGCCTGGCAGCGGCACACAGGCCGGGCACCTCTGAGCTGCCCTCCACCGCCCTAGTGACTGTACCTGAGGCACAGGGACAGATGCCCGCAGCCTGCCCGGGCCTGCTCACCGCACTGCCTGCTGCCTCACGATCCACTGCGCCCCTCCCTGGAGTAAGGGGCACGACCCCCACCCCGTTAGGGCTGTCATATCTATTATGGTGATTATAGAACTCATTTAGGACTATACACAAATAAAATGTAAATGTGGGACTAAAATGAGAAAATGGAATTGAACACTGACAAGACTGAATAAAAATGAATTGCTAAAAAATCAGGTAAGAATGCGCCACTCGGACAAGTGAAAAAATCAAGGCGTCTTGCACGCAGGTTGCCTGGCTTCCTGCTGTACTTTAAACGCGGGCTCTGGATGCGGGGCGAGGTGGCACAGTCTTATCCGGGCACTTGGGAGGCCAAGCAGGAGGACTTCAGGCCTGTTTGAGCTGGACAATGAGGTCCAGGCCACCCCGGACTGTGTAGTAAGAGCCCGTTAAAAAAACAAAAAGGCAGATCTGGAAACCTTAACTGGACGATGCATTACGGACACGGGCAGGCGAGTGTGAGGGAAACATAGGGAATTCCAGCTGGATGGCGCTCGGGAGCCTCTGTCCTGCGCACGACAGAGAAAGTGGTTGCACCTTTGCGTTAAACTGCATGGACGGATCAGGGTTTGGGGTTCAGGACTTTCAGGCAGCCGGGTGGCTCCAGCGGGGGGCCACCTCTGTGGATCGGAGGCTTTGGCCGAGCTGTGGGTGAGATGGACAGACCCTGGGCCAGTCCGGACTGGAGACCTGGCTGCGAGAAGAGCCTGGGCCAGCAGGAAGCACTGGGGGGTTTTAAATGGGGTGAGACAGCAGATTTGCATTTTTAGAGATCACTGGCTAATTGTGGAAGGAGGGGAGGAGTCCAGTGCCTCGAGGAGTGGCCACAGAGGCTTCCTCTAGGAAAATGACCGTAGCCCAGAGGAGATGGAAGGACCTCGAAGCCGAGCTCACCGCCTGGATGTCCTGGGTGAGGGAGGAATCCGCGCCGACCGGAGGCGGCATAGGAGAGCACGGTGACCTGGCTTGGCCAGGCGGGCGGAGCTGCGGTCAGCCTGACCTCCTTCTCCTGCCCTGACCCTCAGGCTTGGGGAGGCCCAGGTGGCAGTGAGGACCTGGGAGTCATGAGTGTAGGAGTAGGGTGTGGACCCTGAAAGAGGATCTGAGGCCCCACTGGGAGGATCGTCCTGGGGGACCAGTACAGCAAGACGCTGTGCAGAGAAGATAGAGGAAGATAGCCAGACAGGTGAGTAGAGTCCCGGACTGGACGGTGGGGCTGACGGGGTGTGTGATGGCAGGTGGTGGCAGCTGGGCTGGAGGGTGCTTGTGCTCAGGAGCAGGTGCCAGCCTGCGCTCATAGCAGTGTCCTGTCCAGCGCAGGACAGAGCGAAGAGCAGCCCTGGGGCTCAGAGGCCAGCAGCAGCTTGGGGAGACGAAAGCTTGGTTGGGGGGGCAGGGTAAAATGTGGTGTGAGGCGTGAGAAGGCCAAGGCTTCAGAACTGAAGTATTTCATCCACTTTGCTCAATGTGAGTTGATGGTTTTGTAATTTTATAGCCAAAAATATTGCATGAATGATAAGGATTAATTAAAAATGATTTGTTAGGCTACCACATTAAAAACTTTTCACCTTTCAGTATCTGAGAGCTCCTTAGTACAAATGTGCATATATGCTGGTGTAGTTACTAAATGGTTTTAATAGAAATGGTAATGTTACAGCTGGGCGTGGTGGCCTAATGCCCACACTTAGGAGGCTGAGACAGGAGGATCTGGAGTTTGAGGCCAGCCTCAGCAACATAGCAAGACTGTGTTCCCAAAAAGCAGCACGACAAAGAAATGGTAATGTTATGCCATTCCTCAGTTTAGAATTAAGAGCTAATGTCTCAACACTCAAGAGGCGAGGGAGTTTATTCATCATGAGTGCTTCTGCCATTTCAGATTTGACTTTTCCGTTACTGGGGACCCCTAGGGAGCACTGAGCTGCATCTCAGCCCCTTTAGTTTTTTATCTTGAGAAATAGTGTGTGTGTGTGTGTGTGTGTGTCTGGGATCACAGGGGTATACCACCATGCCCAGCTCTTTGAGCATTTTTTAAAAAAAATTTTGTGGCACTAGAGATGGAATCTCAGGGGCTCATACATCCAGGTCGGTACTGCAGCCCTTTTTTTTAAAGTGTGTTTATTTTTTAACTCCGAGTAGGAGTCTGGCCACGTTACCTAGGCTGTCGTTGAACACGCAGTCCTTTGCCTCGGCCTTCCAAGCAGCGGGCTTACGGGTGTGCTGTGCCCAGTCGTATTTGTTGCTGGGTCAGGGCAGAAAAGTTTCTCTCCCTCTTCTGTCTCAGTTATTACTTCTGTGATGGTTTATTTTTTATTTCTAATTTCCTGGAAATAACATTTTCACAGATCACCATAGAGTTCTATTTTCCTTAGAAGGAGCAGTACAGAGAGGGGAAATTCTCGAGGGATCTAATGAATGGGGAAAGGAAGAGGATGGAGGCAGCTTTTCTGGTGTTTTTCTCTCATTCTCATTATTCTGGCTAACAGACCTTGGGGTCCGAAAGCCAGTGCTGAGCCAGGTGCCTGCTGCAGAGCCTGGCGGGCCCTGGGCCTCCGGGCCTCCGTCCTCACTGTGGCAGGAGGGAGTCACGGGCTGTCTTCGGGGTCACGCAGGGATGGTCTGGTGTACAGTGAGTGCAGGGATATTTGAATTATCAGGGGAGTGGTAATGGCATAGGACGGGCCCAGGCTCTGGGTTAATCACTTCACTATACAAACTGGCAGCCAGTTACCAGTCAATCCATGGGGAAACCCTGGAGCCGAGGCCGAGTGGAACCCTGTTCTGTTCGGCTGTCACCCAAATAGGTCAGTCGGGTTTTAAAATGCACACACTTTTCCGCCAATCTCTGGACCCCAGGTTTCAGTCATTATCCAGTGATTTCCCCAGTATTAGCCAGAGACTCCCCTGAACTTTTTCTTTTTGTTACAGGAAAATAAAAAATCAATGATGGGTTTCTGAGGTGTAAGTATGAGTGGGAGCGTGTGGGCACACATGTGTATGTAGTGCCTTTATGATAATTTCACTTTTTTTTGAGGGCCTTGTTTTTTTTTGAGACAGGGTCTCACCATATAGTCCAGGTTGGCCTTGAACTCACCGTGTAACCCAGGCAGGCTCCAACTCATGGCAATCCTCCCGCCTCAGCCTCCTGTGCCACCACCACCTGGCTTCTTTGCAGTGATTTTTAAGCATGCCATAAAACTGTGTCTCTTGTTTCTTGGATTTCCTTCTTGTTTCTGCATTTCATTCAAATCACCTTATAAAATCAGATCTTCTTGCTTACACCTGTTAGAAGGGAGCGCTAGCTCTTGGGAAGGCGGTGGACGTGCTGGAAAGCCAGGGTTTTGATCACTAGGTGTGGGCTCGAGTGTCTTGCTTCGCTCCTCCTCCGTTTCCCGTCATCCCACTCTGTACTTACATACCAAGGGATTTCAGGTGTCAGCTGTGTTATTTGTAAAACTTGATGAATCTGTCTGCTGTCTGGGGGCCGTATCTGCAGTGGAAGTGTTTTCCTGACCACTCAGACGGAGCACAACAGAACCAACATCTTCTGACCTTGTTGTAGGATAGCACGGATTCCACAGAGTTCAAGGAATTCAGAAATTATGAGAGGCGTTGAGTACAGGAACAGAGATTACAAATGAGGGCATCGGCGCCCGAAGCCACACTGCCTGTGATTCCTGGAGGTTACCTTAGCGCACGGAGCAGTTCTCTCAGCTGGTGTTTCATGCCTTATTTCCTGTAACCAAGCTTTTTAAAAGGAACATATGTTCTCGCCTGATTCAGAAAAGCATGATGGAAGTACTGCACTTTACATGTCTAGAAAACTCATGCAGTTTCATCTTGTAGGTGAAAACTCTGTTCTCAAATTTGTATTCAGGTCTTTCTAAACTGCTACAATTTAAAGTCAAAATTCTTAAAACTATTGTATATCTGGTTACAAAAAAAATGGTAATGGGTGTTTTTTTTTGGTTTTTAGTTCTGTTTAGAGTTTAGAGTTGCTAGTCTTTGCTTTGCTCTGTTTTTTGATTTTTAGGGTTTTTTCGTTTGGTTGGTTGGTTTGGTTTGGTTTTTTGAGACAGGGTCTCACTATGGAGCCCAGGCTGGCCTTAAACACATGAAGTCATGGTGACCCTCCTGCTTCAGCCTCCTCAGTGCTGGGATTACAGTCGTATGCCACCATGCTCAGCAGAAAATAGATTTTAAAGGAAAAGAAGATGCTAAGTGTCAGACCGAGGACAGCAGAGTCTGGTCCCCTGTCAGGTGACCACGCAGTCCAGTGCTCTGTGCCTGTTGCTGCCCTGCTGTCGCAGTCAGGAGAGTGAGGCCTGAAGGTGGTCTGTCAGCAGTGTCCCTGGCTCAGCTGAGTGTGACTAAAGTAGATCATGACGTGCAAACTGGATCAGCGTCTCAAGTCCAGAGTGGGAAAGGGGCAGGGATGACACAGACGGGAAAGGCTTGTGGGGGGCCCCCGAACACAGGCAGTGGCGGCTCTGGGTGGACAGGGAGCTTCCGGGGGCAGCTTGCACGCATCTCTGCCTTCGCCCAGCTTCCGGTCAGCGCCCACAAGCTGCTGACACTGCCATGCTGGGAACCGGCTGGCTCCTACCCAATTCCTCCCCGCTGCGGTGGGGCCGGAGCAGCCCTGACCCGGCTGGCAGCTGCGCTCACCAGTGCTGGGGGTTGAGCAGGGCCCCTCGGCGGGCGGCACTCCACAGCGCCGTTATGGCGTGTGTGATTGTGTGTGTGTGTGTGTGTGTGTGTGTGTGTGTGTGTGTGTGTCTGGATAGCACCGAAGATTGAGCCTCGCACCTGACAGGCGGGCATTCTACCACCTGGCTCCCTTCCGGCCCTGTCGCTGTTGAGGCGGCAGGCATCTTGCTAATTTGCCCAGGCTGGCCTCTGAGTTGCTGACCCTCCTGCAGGCCATTGGCCACCACACCCAGTGG